>JAJHUR010104907.1:2197-22627 GCA_027495735.1 Lutjanus campechanus
GTGACCTAGACGATCTATACTATCTCCTCATTTTGGCAGATCGTCTACACGTTCTAATCCTTCAAGATCTAATATCGTCATATCGCACACCCCTACATTTGATGCATAGTTTCAGTGTTAAAACTTATAAAATAATTGCTGTCTGTGGTTCTATATGGGCTGTGACTATAATTTTGAAAAATAATAGCTCGTAGCAACACATTGAAAAAAAAAGAACTACGAACTAGTTCATTTTTGGAACTGTGAACTTAGTTCAAAATTTTGAATTATGAACTATGAACTGAACTAGTTCATTTTAAAATTTGTGAACTGAACTTTGAACTAGTTCATGTAGAAAGTGAACTTTCCCAACACTGTTTCCAACCATGACCATGTAAGTAGGGAGAAGGGACTTATCAACAGAAAGAGGCCGGAGTTTGACACTGAAATAGAGAATATATTCATTAACCTGCAAGCATAAAACCCATTAGTCTGAGAATCAGGTGCAGCACATGTTGGAGTTTCTGCTCTTTGCTAATGTCTTAACCATATCACCCTTGTACTGTTCACTTTTAAAGTCAGTATTAAATGTATGTTCTGAGTTTGTCACACCACAGAAACGTGTTATTAACCACCCAGCAAAATTTGAATAATTTTCGCTGTCTCAGTGTCAAACACCACTACAACCTGAAAATGACCTGAAATATGGACGCTCCATCTAGCAGCTTTAATGGACCAGACATGTTTGAGCCACCAGAGCCAGAGGACGGTGACAGGATGGTATATTGTTTTTTCTTCTGCGTCGGTCTGTTGGAACTGAAGTGAGCTGAAGTGAACTGCTGGGCTGATTTGGACTGAGAGTGCTGCTGAAGGTTCATTTACAACTGACCACTGGGGATGGTGAGGGGTGAGGAGGCAATGTTGTTCAGCCCATGGGGCTTATATTGTGTTGGGGAACCACGGATCTCGTACATCACCAAGCCACACCCAAAAAATCGTGGACAACAGTTTTAACAGTCTAACTCCAGAATCCACTACATAGTCTTTTTTTACATTTTCAGCAGTTATTTTCTAACATGTATGTGTTTAGAACAGGAAAATGCGTTTTGCTTGACACAGACTTTAAATATATATATAAAAAATCCATTAATCGTTTGTATAGTGAATTTTTAAACCGTAAGGATTTGGATGTGATTTTATTTCAGTTTTTCCCACAACCCATATTGTTTCATAGGAAAGATGAAACAATATGCGTGGATAGCCATTTTTCCATATATGGAAAAGTTTCACACAAAATTCAGTTCACAAGAATGGAATTGCTGTTGCCATGGTTGAAGGCACTAAAAATCACTCTGAGAACAGCAAACCGTCTGAACAGAGTTAATTCCGCTGTGTAACAATTAAAAATTGCAGTGCTAGAAGCCTCTAGTTTTTCAGTCAGAGATGCTTGCGTCAAGGAATTTACCATTTTTAGTAAATGTTTATAGGCTACAGTTAGATTTGCTGTTTGAGGAAGCACTCGAGGAATCCAAGCTGTGGGAGGATTCTGCTGAGAGAGCTAATCCTCCTTAATGAATGTGCAAGAACATAAATCTTAGTTACATCAACAACTGAAAATACCACATGAGGATATTTGGGGTGGTAGAGGGAGCTGCAGCAGATAAACAGCACTGGCATGAGTGGAATCATCACATTTATAGTGATAGTGTGATAGTTTATAATATCCAAGCTGTGCACTTGCATGAATGTGCTAACATTACCGCTAGGGGTCTCTCTCGCATTAAAACAATAACAACTGACGTAATTTGATGACATCTGAAGTAGCATGGGGTCACTGGAGCGGTTTTCTTCAGAGTTAAAGAACCACCATTACAGATAAAAATGGATCTGACAAGACTCAGGCAGAAATCATGTTCATTGACAAGGCAGTTCTGTTCATATTATGTTAAGTCATACTTGCGTACTTTCCGTTTTCACAGAAGTTACTAGCAACTAGCAGCTACGAAGAAAAGGCACTGTTACCTTGAATAAATGTGAAACTTAAAAAAATACTTAAAAGCACAATTACTCCCCAAAAACGACTTAATTACAGTAATATGAGTATTTGTAATTAATTACTTCTACCCCTGATTTTTAGCCTTGGTTGCTTCAGGAATCCAACAGTTTTGGCGTCCATGTTGCTGTTGCCTAGCAATGGTGTTCTCATGGCTTGAGCACCAAGCATATCGTGTACGTGACTTCCTATGTCGTAACCACAAGCTCACAAATTCCATTTGAAGGCTGTCATTCTGGAAGATGGACTTTCAGCTCATGTCATGCTTGTGCAATAGAGTCCTTCTGGGTTTCTGCTTGCCTGAGGAGAGTTAGTGAGCTGTTGAGTTTATCGATAAAGTTCATGTCTAAGCTGGAAATCCGGTCCTCAAGAATTAAACTGATGACATCTTTCAGATGACAGTTTTGGGCGTTGGTTCATTGATGATGTATGAGTGACTGATCTCTGTGGGCTGATAAGAATTGTATATGATATAATAAATCAGTTTGATGAGAATGTAGACTTCTGTTGAATCAGAAAATATAATTACAATGACTGCTGCCAAAGATTACCATCAGTTGTTTCATTATTCACTGTCAGCACCAACACACAACTGTCTGTCGCAGTGGCAGCTGGTGAATTTCTCTCCATGGGGGGCTAGATTGAAAATGTTAATGCATCGCACCATATTTTAATGTACGAAAAGGCCTTTATTTGTATTTGCTGAGCTGAACAGTTTTTTATATAATGAACTTGCATTGTTAAGAGAAGTTGAGGTACTTCAGTCAATTCAAGTCCTTTATCATTATTTTCTTTTATGCTACAATTTGTTATACTGAGAGACTAAATGGAAACAAAATATTAACACAATGAAATTGAGGGGAAAATGGAAAAAAAACACAGAATTAAGCCTTTTCATAAGGATTTGAATATAAACAAAACAAAAACTGCCTGGTCAAGAAAAAGTCACATTCTAATATTTGATTCGACCACCGTTAGCTTTAATTACGGCATGCATTTGCCATGGGATTGTTTCCATAAGCTTCCGCAATGTCACATTTATTTCTGTCCAGAGTTGCATTGATCTTTCGCCAAGATCTTGCATTGATGATGGGAGAGTCGGACCGCTGTTTAAAGTCTTCTCCAGCATATCCAAAAGTTTCTCAATGGAATTAAGGTCTGGACTCTGTTGTGGCCAACCCATGTGTGAAAATGATGTCTCATGCTCCCTGAACCACTCTTTCAGTATTTGAGCCTGATGAATCCTGGCCTTATCATCTTGGAATATGCCCGTGCCCTCAGGGGGAAAAAAATGCATTGATGGAAAAACCTGCTCATTCAGTATATTCAGGTAGTGAACTGATCTCATCTTTTTTGGGCACATAACATTGCTGAACCCCGACCTGACCAACTGAAGCAACCTGACATCATAACACTGTCCCCACAGGTGTGTCAGTAGGCACAAGGCATGATGGGTGCATCACTTGATTGGTCAATTACAGGACTCTATGTCTGCTGGACCATTGTGATGAATAAAAGACTGTTGGTATGGAGAACAGGCCGTTGCTATGGATGCAGTTCTGATTATAGAAAATCATTTTTACATTAATATTTTGTGTTACTAAGTAGCCATGTCATCAGCCGGATAATGTACAGTGAGCAGGTCACTATAGAGAATTTTGACATGGCTTTGTTAGATACTTGATTCTGATTGGTCAGTTGCAGCATTCTAAGGTCTCTTATTTCTGTATAGCAGTTGTTATGAAGACTGTTACTATGGACACATTTCTGATCATACACTGGAGGAGCAATAAAATCATTGTTAAATCACTAAAATAATTTTAAAATGAATATTAAATTTTTGATTTTTGGTACATAACCATATAACAAACAGGATAATGTACAGTGAGCAGGTCATTATGTGAAATAAATCCCGACAGGGTGATGCAGGACTAAAAAATAACCTGGTCACTGTACATTATCCCTTTATCCCAGAGTGTTATGCCGTAACGTTCCCAGAACATAATGCCGAATTCTCAGAACGTTATCCCCTTCTGTTCCCAGAACATGATGCCGTGACATTGGCAGAATGTTATGCCAGAGCGTTTGCAGAACGTTATAAAAGTGCTTAACATAAAAACAGATAATCATGACCTTTATGATAAAATCCTAGAAAACTAAAATCAAATAAATTAACCATAAAAACACAAAATGTGTGTTCATTGTTGGCTCATAAATTTTTCTTCGGGGGGGCTATAGCGAAAATAAGGCAAACATGTTAAGGTATCACACCAGTGTATTTTAATATACGAAAAAGGCCTTTATTTTTACTTGCAGAATTAAATGAACATTTTATTTAACCTAATGGAATTTGCTTAGTTAAGGTAAGTTAAGGTACTTCGATTTGTGTAAATCCTTTATAATAATTACATTTTATTTTACAATTTATGCTAAAAGACTTAAGTAAACAAAACGTACCTCAATAAGTATGGAAGAAATCTGATACCACAAACTTTCAGACAATGGAAGAAAATTATTAAGATTTAAGAATAAATTAATTAATTAAAAATTGACGTCTTGTGGCTTAAAATTTACTGTTTTGCACATAAATTCTCCCTGACAGGTGTAAATTTCACACTGACTCTGTGGTTTAAATGTCTTTGACAGGTTTATATAAAGTACCTACTTTAAGGTTTGTGTCCACTTTTCTGCACAAAACAACAACAATTTAAAAACACCACACATTCAGCTTCTGTCATCTGCAGTGGGGAATGTAATTAAGTACATTTACTCAAGTACTTTACCAAAGTCCAATATTACATCCATATTATATTACTATACTATATATCTCTATGAAGATCACCTGGTCCCAGTGTGAGGCTAAGTTTCTCTGTCACTATGTTCTCCACAGAGAGTTTATCATCTTCCTCTGATTGTTGTTGGTATATGATGTCGGGCTGATCAGGTTCTTTAACTCTGAGCTTTTCCTCGCATGTTCTCCTCTCAAAACATGCTGTTTATAGTGACTTCACGGATTTTATGTCTCCATTCTATCAGCTGATGCGCTAAACTCCTCCAACTGTCGATGCATCTCACTCTGATGCATTAATTATCAGATGTAGATCGAGCCTCTCGCTCGCTGCTGCCACCCAGAGGTTGATGATGTGCAAATCAGCACCATTCAAATGAATGCTGAGGGCGCAGGTTCTGTGCGCCCCACCAGGCTCCTATCTCTTGTATTGAGAGGATCGAACTGTGCATGTACAACTTATAGCGAGAGTAAATGTGCGAAAAAATTGTGCCCCAAGAAGCGTGACCTATCCGTAACATTTTCAACAACACATTTTAGTGCAGATTATACTTTTTACTCACTAACTACACAGTATTGTCGTTGCTCATTGAAAGAAATATACCGTATATATTTTAAAGTAATTAAGTCTTCTTCACCGATGTTTTAGGATGTGGGGAGAGGTGGGGTGGTGCCCTGGTGCCCTCTGTTGACCAGCCGCCACTGGTCTGTTGTCTGCTGAAGGAGAATCTGGCTCCAATTTACTAATTTAAAGTGAGCTAATATAGAAATAACATTTTATTTCAATGTCATAGCAAGAAAAACAACAGGTATAATTTAGTGTATGAATAATATCTGCAGCCTGCTCAGGTTTTCCACTTCCAGGGAGCTGCGACTGTGCATGCTGGATCAATGACATGGCTTAGGCTGTTTGGACTCTTAAATGGAAGCAAAGCCCCAGTCAGAGATCATTTATTTCTCTAGGGGAGGAGGAGTCATTTGAAAATTACCTGCACTGGCCAGTGATTTTAATCCCGGAGAGACATCCTTGTAATTTAAAGTGGATCTCTGAGTTTTTTTCCTGCTTGTCCTTCTATTTTCTTCATGTTTTTGGTAATTTGATAGATGCTAGCACCAACGTTTAGGCTATTTTCGAACCAATATGACAAAAGGATATGGAAAGACCATGTAAAAGCTCGTCAAAAGTCGTAATGTCCTGTTGTAATGTCAGCCACAGGAAGGTAAATTACTGGTATTCTCTGTTGTTTTGATCTGTCAGTATCTGTTCACATATCGGCAAATTAGAACCATTAAAAGTATGCCGAATTAGCTATTAGCAGTTTCTGTTTGCAGCTGTACTTTGACACTGAATAATGCTTAAAAACATGATGATCCTAAGGCAAGTTCTGAATCTTCTTTTTCTATGATTTCTTAGTGGATTTGTGTCTATTCACGATAGTGTCATGTCTTCCTGTTAAGACTTGACTGAGCGATGACTCCAGGAAGGATCATGACTTCTAACTCAAAGTCACCTCACACAGTGCTGCCTGACATCTATCTCTCCACGTCTCCCCTTCAAATGACCCGCGCCCCCGTTGAGAGGCTTAGGCTTTCTCTTTTCATTCTGTTGTCATCCCCGAGTTGTCAAATATCGCCGTTTTGTCACGGTCCTCTGTGTCTCACGCTGGGGACACACAGCAAGAGAAGGCGCCGTGAAGCGCTGCGATATGTCAGTTCTGGAGCAAGCAGTAACCTGGCTGTTCACAACGGAAGCGCATTTCTGCACACATGTCAACAAGCGATTCTGCTCCGCTGCTCTTTTCTACTTAAACACAGAGCTGATCTTTTTAATAATCCAATTTTAAGCTTTTTGTTTGTTTCTGGATAAAGAGGGAGGATGAGGGGCTTATAATCCTGTTAGTGTCTCTACATTGCTCATCTCTCTCACTCTCTGTTTAGATACAATTAACAAATACATGGATCTGGAATAGAGCATCATTTAAAAAACACGATAAATATAGTGGAAGGGCAAATTATGATCTTTCATCATGTGGGGGGAAAATCAAAGAAAGAGTGGGAAAGCATGGGATGGATACTTCATCATTTATGAGAGTCAGATCATTTATATTGTTTATAGTAGATCAGTGGTCTTCAAATGTTTTGTGCCCAAGGCACACCAAAAGGCAAGCCAATATCTTTTCGTATCTGTGCAAAATTGCCGAAGCTGGTCAGTAAAGGAGCAAAAACATCTTTTCCATCAAGAAAAGCCTTCAGTGCCACAAGAAACACAGGTATGGGGAGGAAAATTTCTAAATCACATGAGGTCCCCAAGGTAATGTTCATCCTGTATGAATAGGGCTACAGTGATAGTTTTTACTATCAACCAGAGTCTTCAATGAGTCTCACCAATTTGCACAGGTAGCCAGGAATAGTATTCACTGGCTAACAAGACTTAAATCTACTACAATCTGACACTAGTGCATTAAACAATTGGGCAAACCCCAAGCAATCTCTTCGATATACTTTGCCATGAAGGTAACAGTTGAGCATTTACAGGAAGTGTCAGTGCCCACCAGATTCTGCAGCACTCCCCTAAGCTTTACAGAGCATTTTAGCATTTTTTTTCCAACACGTCCTTATACCTACACAACAAAAGAGGTCTAATGCCAATTACTCCCAAAGCAACATATACCTTTTTTACACAGAACCATCTGGGAAGCCATCCATAGAAACTGTTTGGAAAAGGGTTAACACTTTCAAAAAACACTTGACAGGTGATTGGGTGAACCGTCTTGTCACGTCTAATGCGGGCTAACTTCAAACACTCACCCTCACCCTAACCGATGCCAGCCAGACAAAGAGCTATAACATCTTTTCCATCAAAAAAAGCCTTCAGTGTCGTTCTCTGCTCGTCTTTAAATGAAGAAATACTCTCCAGCTCTGATATGACTGATGTTGTCGCAGTATTTACGCTAACCTCTTCAGGAGCTGCCAATGTTTGTTCGAGACGAGTCACTTCCATGGACGCTTCTCGCTGTCATCACACCTAAAACCATGCCTGTAGCTGCCAGTAGTCCCTCCTAAGACACTGACCCGCTGCACCACTCTTGGTGCGGACACAAACTGATAACTTGTAGCCTGGCAAGGTGGATTCTCGTGTGATCTTGTGAATTCAGATTCCTCACAAGGTGATGGAGATAGTCCCCAATCTTTATTGAGCAAAGCAGTGAGAGGCTTGTGAGTCTGGCGATGGACATTGAAGTATGTTTCATGTCTGTGTTGTAATTTTTTGACCTCACGAAGTGTTGCCCAGCATGTCTGTCTCCACACCCTCCCTTCAACTGTCCCCTGCTGGATGTCCATGTCCATTACAAACCACATCCTTTCATTTCTCCATGGTTAAAACGCCATCGGGAAAGATGAGTTAAATTACAGAGGAGCACCATGAATATTTCATTCCTTGCCTTACCTTAAGCCCGAACGGCTTAAGTCGTATTTAATGTCATTAGTTACACCTGTGCTTTTTAATGCTCATACTAGTCAAAGTCAAAGATGAAGTCTTCCTTCATCTAAGGTCTAAGGCCTATCCACTCTGTGAATTTGCAACACATTTCCATGTAGCCTTGACTGAATTAATGAATTCAGCTTTATTTCCAGTTCAGCTTTCAATCTAGACAAAAGGAAAGAGTGAAGTCGGCAGCAGATGGCTGGTTTTGAACATTCTCTTGTATGTTTGATCATTCTAATCCCATGTCTGTATTAAGTTCCACTTACAGCAAAGGAGAGCATTGCGCTTTTGATAGTTATGTAAGGCCTGTCTGTGAAGCAAGCACAATATTAATGTAATGCTTTGAACTCTCGGAAAACACATTAAAAAAACACGTCTTGCTTAGGGAGGAGATTGGCATTGACGTAATAAAGGCATCAGTCATTGATAAGACACAAAAAATCACCAGTTGGAGTCTTGGAACACGGCAATGAAAACTTGAATATAGAGTCATGCTGTTTACTTTTGCATCTCAATCCGTTTGAAGCCTTTGATTCAGCTCCTTAAGCCTGACTTTTGACATGGGAAAAGGATTATGTTTATGGTTACTTTCATAATTGAACCGTGATTCCCAAAAAAAGCGCTTTCCCCTCTCCCTAATCCGAGATCCGGCCCGCACACAGGGCATCCCACTGCGAAAAGCTGCAACTTTCTCCCTGCCTTCAGTAAACAAGTGCTGGCCTAGACACCACACCACCCAGTTTGGGATATTATGACCCTGTGGAGATTAGAAATGAAATGGTGGAAAGGGCTGTAAAAATAATGCAAGTCTGCAGCCTTTTACTGTAGGGTCCGTTTGTACACATGAGGACGATAAATCAGGGGTAAAATAATTGAGAATTGAGATTGGTTGGTGTGGCTTTCTCGGCCCCCGAGATATTATGTCACATCCGCACCAGCACAGAGGAGCTCGGTTGGATTATGAGAATATCAAAGAACCAGTCGTGTGGCATAAAGCAGCCAAAAGTGGCTACAGGGAAGGTTGTTTAATGCTATTAATGTGTGAGTCTGGGCTACAAAGTGTGGCTCCACTCAGCAAGTCACACGCACAAGTCAAGACCGAGCAGAGGTGGCACAAGTACACACAGTACAAGTAGTTTAGTCTTTACTTGTTGTAAAGGTAGAGTGGTAAAAGTAGAGGCACTGATTCAACTTCTTTATGCAAGAAAAATTTGAAAAAGTACAGGCTGTGAAATGCATTACAAGTATAAAGGTGAAAAGTCTACAGAGTTTCCAGTTGTTTCTGTGCAAAGTGAACTAAACGTCACTGGGGAAACTTTTCCCCAGTCGAGCCTGCCTCTCGTCTGTTTCATCTTACGTCTTTTTTTATCTTCTTACATCATTTCTGTCTTGTTAAGTCTTTTTTATGCAGTGTTTAGTGATTTTTCAGTTATTTTTCACCTTGTTAGGTCTTTTATCTCATTCTTCATCTTCTCACGTCTTCTTGCATGTTACTCCTTTTTTTGTCTTGTTACATCTTTTACGTTGTTTTTTTTGTCCTCTTGCTCCTTTATCATCTTTTAGGTTGTTTTTCATCTTGTTACGTCTTGTTGGTTCTTTTACATTGTTTATTGTCTTGTGTCTCTTTTTGTCTTTTACGTTTTTCGTTTTGTTACGTTGTCTTTGTCTTATTACGTCTTTTACGTTGGTTTTTTTTTTGCCTTGTTACATCTTTTACGTTATTTTTCATCTTGTTACATCTTCTTTGTGTTGTTACATCTTTTACGTTGTTTTTCATCTTTTTTCTGTTTTTTTTTGTTTTGTTACATCTTTAAAGCATTTTCATCCTGTTACGTCTTTCATCTTGTTACATTGTTGTTAGACTTGTTACATCTTTTTAATCTTGTTACTTCTTTTTTGTTTTGTAATAAACAAAAAAAAAGAAAATAGTAAATCCAATCAAATGCATTACAACTAAAGTAACAAGCCTGTTTTGAAAATGTAGAAAAGAGTAGAAAGTACAGATATTTGTGTTCAAATGTAGAGAGTAAAAGTGAATGAATATTCATGTTAAGTACAGATACCTGAAAAATCAAGGTATCTGTACTTGGTTACTTTCCACCTCTGGTTCCAGGTGGTTGTGTATAAAAAGAATTGACAATAAACTCTTCCATGTCCACGTTCTGCCATTACAATCACAGAGCTGGTTCCGAGGTTACGTTATGGTTGTTTCTTCAGCATGTAATTCAGATGGAGAGGAAAGGCTTTAAACAACCATCTTCCCTTTTGTCGCCTGGGAGAAGCAATTATGTGCCAAGAAATCTAAATGTAACGCCCCTTTTCATGTCGGAGAGAGGCACGTTTTCTTGGCAGTCTGTGATGGTTTAATCACCCTCTTCTTGTATTTTTCTCAGTTTCCTTACAGCGTGGACTCCCTGCTACGAGGCTGTCACGGCTGTCCAATCCCTTCCTCCTCACACACGTCCTTTGGTGCCACATCAGAGGAAAAACGTAGTCTCAAAGCCAGAAAAAAAAAAAAAGATGTACACTCTCAACTAAACACAAATACTGACCATCCTGACCTCTGCTGTGTGTAGGCCATGTGAACGATTTTTACCTGATTACCTAGATGGAGAGCCATTGATCACAATCCGTCGCAACTGGTTTGTCACTCAGCTCTCCATTAATCACATGCCGCCAGCTCGGCACTATGTAAATCCCATCTAAGCAGCCAGGGTTGTAGGAGCACTCTATTATTTATCAAGTGACACAGATCTGTGGAGCTGTGAAGCTGACAAAAGGCTATTAAAGGTTATCAAACAGGCAAAAAAAAAAGACTGATTACATCAATAAATAATAGAGATGGAGACTAATGTATGTCCAGGATAACGATTAGTTCAGTGATTGTGTGACATCGGTGGAGAGGACTGTACGGCCAGCAAGTGTTAGCTTAAAGGTGCAATAATTGATTCTGGAGGAAGGGTTGTCGAATACGGACATTTTTGGAGTGAGACCCCACAATCCACTTTCGACCTGTGATTGGCCAGAGTCTCCTGTCAGGCTGGATTTTTTTTAAAGCCTGAAAACAGAGCCAAGAGAAGGTGCAGGTGAAATCTAGTTTAGTCTCAAACCACTTGAATTACATTATGCTTTGCCAAATTCAAAATAGTTTCTTGAATGTCAGAACAGCCGCTAGCAAACCTGCAGCCCTTACATTTTTTTAAGGACACACCTTACCGGAAACAACAGTTCTACTCCTGTTCTCAGTGGCAGGCACACCACTTCTCCATGTCACTGCCCCAGTATGAAGGGCCGCCCTAAATGTTTTTGATTGGTTCGGCAGTGTAATTATGGGTCAAGTGGGAACTTGCAAGAAGTAAATCCACAAATTGGAAACTTTCTTGGCGCCATGTGCTAGGCAAGCAGTATTTATTATACTGAATAGCCACCATATGTGGACCGGGTGTCCAGATCTTATAATTCATCCATTGTTTAGCCACCAGTGCTATCAGTTTTACAGTGTTTACACACCCCTCACTGCTCTGGACACACATGAACAAGCCTATCTCATCATTGTACTATAAACATTAGGACAATGCCGAGCTGAGAGAACAGGGAGTAGAAAAATTATTACAGGTGAGCTGGTTGGTTTGTGGACTTGTTTTTTGCATGCACAGTACTGACAAGAGCGTGAAGCTGGTGGATGATGTATTGCGACTTGGGCAATGCTTGGTTGTTGTCATCCATTCATCAGGAGATAATGGCGGCCTGCCTCGTCATAATCTCTCTAATACTACTTACTAACCTACCTACCTAACTAAACCGTGTGCTAAAATGTTTCTTAAAATGCTTTAAACGAGAAATAGCAACAGAATCTTGATCCATGTTTGATCAATGCTGTCTAGTTTGAAAGTTTCGTGAGCCGTGTGTGTTGCATTGGATTCACTGAAAGTGACTGGTCAGTCACGTTAGCCCCATTCTAAAACATTCCCTGCGTTATCGTCTGTTTTAGAAATGGGAGCATAATTTACAAAATCAACGTCAGGGAGGATCATTTTCTTATATGACTTCATACATCTGACTTCTTTTTGCAACCAGAGGAGTCGCCCCCTGCTGGCCATGAGATACAATGCAGGTCCAAGGCACTTAAACATTGGCTTTGCTTTTCAGACCCGGAAACTCAGTCCATTTATTCCTCTATGGTCTATGGCCAGGAGCCAAAAAATAGGACAACTAATAAGCTGAGAAATGAGACCCAAAAAAAAGATCAAGAAAGATCAAAGAAAAAAAGTCGGATAATTAATGATGATAATAAAGTTTTATTTTTATTTTTCAAGTGGTTGAAGTTTAAACAAAAAATATACATTCAATTTATTTCAGTAGATATTAACTGTATTATTTCTGACGACCTTTTATTGGCTTTTGTTAATTCAGAGCACCATAGAAAGCCACATTCAGCTATTGAGAATTAGCATAATTTTTGCATCTAAATCAGTGCTGATCCTTCATCATTATGCTAGCTGTGTGACTACATCCACACATATCAATCCATTCTCTGCTGACACACAAGTCAGACTCAGCTCTTCCGTGTTTCCACGGCTGAAGGTCATACACACATCACTCGCGCGCAGTATGACATACAGAAAACGCTCATGGTTGGATGGAAGACAAGTTGTGAGACAGTGGCAATGTTGACTCAGCCCGGGAAATAAACAGGCTCTCACACACATACACACACACACACACACGCACAGAGGCAGTCATGCTCCTACTGGCAATGAGCTGTGATATTCTCAGCCAAATTTCCACTCCCAGTCCCTAAAGAGAAAATAATCTTCCTGACACTGTGTTGACTCGTGCTGTAGCTTTATCTTTTGTCTTTACCAAAACATTACCAGAATGTACAGAGCGAAGTCTAAGATCTGCTTTCTTATTCGAAATGGAACAATAATCCACAAGAAGCGGCTCAGTTAAGAATCCACTTTCTCACAAACTAATCCAGCCTTCCACTCGCTGCACATCAAACTGATTTCAAACGGGGGCCACTTGATAATAAATTGCATGTGCACTGAGCCAGCTCTTATCTAACAGGTGCGGCATCAGCGAGAGAGGCAGAGGAGAAGGAAGAATGGCTGGAAGATAAGAGGAGCCTCGTGCTTCTGCTGCTGACCCGTCCAGCGTAGACCATCTCCAGAGGTGTCGGTGTCAGCCTCTCCATCAGCAATCAGTGCGAGGGGGCTCTCTACGCCACAGCGGCCCAATTCACACTGACGGGAGCATCCATGCAGACTCTTGTGTAAATGAGGTTTGTGTGCATTTGAGTGTCTCTATCCAGGAATCTCTCGGTGGTTGCAAATATCTAAAATGTATTACTGCTGCTAAATTTATAAGCTGCCTTACCAAAGGACGCTTTCAAATGGCTTATAATTGAGTTATGATTACTGCTGAAATGAATAGTCATTTAACAGAAGATTGATCAAATAAAATTTTGGCAACCCACTTATCATTAAAGTTATTTATCAAGAAAACATTCCATCGCATCCAAAAATTAGTATGAAAGTCAAAATAGCGAGTTGGAGCCATAGACTGTGTATTAAATAAAATTTAATGTATGATGTATGGTTGAAGTGACTTGTTTATCCCCACCCCCTCCTCCCCAGATTGGAGGAGGCTGATTGCAGGAACACTGAAGGTGTGCAATACAATAAAAAGCGATGGGTCCTACAGTCAGTTGTCTGTCAATGCAAAGTTAAGGCCATTATCCTGAAAACTGAAACTCACTGCTCTGAAAATGCACACTCTGGAGTTGGAGTGAAGTGACTGCCTGTCTCACTACCTGCCAAACTCCATTAATATTTTGCTCAATTTAACTGTCATAAACATCTACTCCCTCTAAAAGATTATCAATGATTTCTGATGGCTCATAATATAAACCCTTACTAATTCGGTGCACATTCAGCATTAATTTGAACTGTAATTAATGTGAAATGGGCAAATGGAAACTGTTTTTTCGGTCTGGAATAGAAATTTCACAGGGAGTTATAGCATTGTTAGCAGAGAAACTTAGCATGTTTCTTTAATCTCTGATGGCATATGATAGCCCTTCAGATTTCTCCTTGAATGTCTCTATAAATTATGTATCTTGCATTTTCTGGGACATGTTCTTCTATTTCTGGCATTTTAGTGATGAACATCGTTGATGAATGAAGCATAAATGGAAATAATTGTTACTTGCATCACTTCTTTAAGATCTTTAAGATTTTCATTATCAAATAACACGTCCACACACCAGAATGAGAAGTTGATTCCTAATGACTCCCAAAGTTACATAAGACCGTTGTCTTACATAGACTTTCACTCTCTTGATAGACCCTTTTACAGCCGACGTCATCGAAAAGCTGCGCGCGCATTTCGGCAATAGAAGTAGCGGTCTCTCCCAGTCATCCAGACGAGTTCTCACGCTGCAAAGGTTGAATTAAACATTTAACCAGCACCAAAATGTCTGTTTGTTGAACATATGATACTTAAGAATCGATATTCCAGTGGTTGATATAAGTTGTTCAAAATTCCGACAGGATCGTGACCACTTCAGAGCAACCGGTGGCATCTACGGCTGCATGCGTTGACTGGACTGAGGACGCGATCAAAACTGCTTGTGTTTGCAGCGGCCCATTGACAAGCTGTTGTGGTCCACCGTACTTCTGCTGCCAAATTGCACACGCAGCTTCCTCATTGTTTACAAACTGTAAAAGAGTCTATAGGGCTCCGTCGTGGCCAATAGCAGTCGCCACCTATCAAAAAATTGACACGAGTTGTAATAAACGGCTTGTATGGATGACGTCTGTTTTCTGGTGCGGGCGGGCTGCAACTAATGATTTTCACTTCTGATTAACTTTGATCAGAAGCAGACATAAAGGAATGTTTGGCATTTCTCCCTTAATAATTCCCTATGATGAGCGATGATAATTAATTGTGACAATAGTTGACACATTGTTGACTGTCTTCATCCTTTGTTTTTTTTCAACAATGTGATCCGGTGAATCCTCTCAGCCCACAGTTTGTTTGCGTGTGCTGTAAACTGACAGGACTGCTTCCAACAGAGAAGCCTTTTTTCTTGCCCCCAGTGTCTTGATACATGTGTCATTTTAAGCAAGAAACAGTGCTGTAACGCAAACCTGAGCGACTACAATTCATCCTTCACGGCTGACAGGATTTGCTGTTCCAAACGTCAGTGTTGTTTTGGGGAGTTTGGCAGGAACAAAGAAAAACATGAAACAACAAAGATTTTCTATCCAGGAACCTAAGTGGAGCCAAACATCTAAAATGTATCACTGTTGCCAAATTTCTAAGCTGCCTGATGTGTCAGGCAAAAAAACAAAAACAAAAACAGAAGGATGCTTTCAAATGGGCTGAATATTTCTTAAACCAGAAAGGAATATTCTATTAATTGAAGATTAATTAATTAAACATTTTGGCAACCAACTAATTATTTCATAATTAACAAGAAAAAATAAAATTCTTAACATTCTGGTTTCTCAAATGTGAAGATTTGTTGTTGCTTTTCTCTATTTATTACCATCTTAAATTAGATATCTGTTATTTTCTGTTACGTGTTCCTCTATTTCTGGCAATTTAGTGATGAAAACAGTTGATAGATTAAGCAAAATGGAAATAATTATTTGCATCACTCTTTATAATCTTTAAGATTTTTATTGTTGAACATGTCCCCATACCTAAACAACAGAAGAGGTTGATTGCTAATGATTAAATGATGGATGAAAATTATATATAAGACCACTGAAGAGTACCAGTAACAGGTAGCACTGGACCGTTAAAAGAGTTGTCAGCATTGCTTAATGGTGACAGTTTGGTTACCTTTGGAAAAAATCATGGCTAAAATAGATGTTTTAAATTATGTTATTACGTTATTACGTTACATTATGGTATATTACGCTACATTACATTACGTTTCATTATGTAACTTATGCGATGTAAATCACATACGTGATGTGACTTAATAAACATTAAACATTAAATAGTAAACTCTGACCGTTGGTTTCACACAGGAAGCCCAGTTTCTTGGGTGAACGTCATTTTACCCATTCATCAGCCCCGACTTTCTCGCTCTTTATACTGATCTTTCATAATGAGTACGACCACTAGAGGTCGCCACCTGTCAAAAGTTATGTACGTTACCTAAGCTACATACGGTACGTACATTAAAATTAAGTCAGCATTGACTATTGGTTCCACCGGGGCATGAACACCAGTCTTCTGGGAGAAAGTCCTGTTTGCTTCACCCCAGACATATTTGTTTGACACTTTCTCACTCTTTACACTATCTGACTTTGATGGCTCATCAAACCTAAATGTTATCCACAGCATCAATAGTTTGAACCATGAAGGCACTGACCAAGCAGCCATATTTGATGAATTGTAAGTGAGAATCGGCCGTACAGGTCTATCTGCTGAATTACAAGCTAGCTGGCTCGTGGGAGAGGCAGTAAGTCGACCTTGATTTAGAAGTTTTTTGGACCTGTTTTATTCAACACATCCTCATAACTAAATGCAAGAATAGGTGGATTGTCAATTATTCCAACACAGCATATAAGCTGTTACCAGTGGAGAGTACCAGCAGCGACAGGCTTACTGGAACTATGTTGTGTAGGTCACATGACATTACACACATGGCCCAATGTTGTCAAAACAGTTGCAATTTGGTTAGGCTTAGGCAATAAAACTACTTGGTTAGGGTTAAGGAAAGAACATGATTTGGGTTAAAATAACTGTCATGTATGTCACATGACAGAAGAGACGTCACTCATGAGACGGAAGTGATGCAATGGACGCTATGTATATATGTCTATAAATAACTTTATGTTTGCTTTTTGCTCCACACAAGACTTGAACCCTGGTCTTTTTTGTTATACTTTGTGTGTCATACTTACGACGTCCACTTGGGGGCAGGCTTACCGGACGTTGTTGCTTTCGAACAACACGCATTTTTCTGGTGAGGACGGGCTATTATTAAAACACACTTACTGTTACTATGTGTAACCACACGGGTGGTGATCAGTTCAACCAGAGCTGAAATTTTAAGTGTTAAAACCTAAAGCGTGTGTGCGGTTCCCTCTTTCTTTGCTTTGAACGTCAGCATTTACTGCAACCCTGAGTGTGGTGCAGATTGAAACTGTTTGGCTAATAAATCCACAGTACCCATCGTAGAAAAAACTAAAGGAACATAAGTTATTACCACATGGAGGTCAGTGTTTACCCAGCTTTTCGTCTTTTATTTATTACATCACATCACATCTGTGACTAAGTTTGGGCATCTTCTCTAAGTTAGCTCCCTGCAGAGTTTACAGATGTTCTGCAGTTGATTATATATTCTGACGGGGATAGTTAATGTGCTCAGCTTCCCTCTGCCTCCGTCTCCGGGGGGGTCTGGCGTCAGTGAAGAGTCCTCCCGAACAAACACAAATGCCAGGCGAATCTCTTGCGCACGATTTGATTCACTGCCTCTCCGGAGCCCTCATCCATCTCCCCTTTGTCTCCCTCTTACCTCCCTCACTCCCTCTTTAGTTTTTTTCCTTGTTTTGCCCATTATTCATACTCTGACTCCAGAATGGAAATAATGGGCAGAGTTGTAAATATTTATGAGTTTTTCTTGGTTCAATATCCAAAGATTGCCACTTGCAGAAAATGGCTTGCTCATGGCTTTTCCTACATTCAACCATACATTTTCTTCTTTTCCTTCATGCTGCTTCACTCTTTGACTGTAAAAAATTAGCATTTAAACCACGTTTATATCTTAATGTGTACATTTTACCCTGTCATGTCATGTTTGCTGGCTGAAAAATGACCGCTGGCCTCGCCTCCACCTGGTTGTGTGTTATCCGTCTCTGCTGAAATTGGGGCATCTAAAATGAATTCTGCCTGCATGTTTAATGTGCCGCTCCAGCTGTAGTAATTAATGCTGTAGGTGATATTGGGGAAACACATATAGAGATTAGAAGGTAATTAATATGATGAGGGAGGACAAGCAGAGCTGCCGCGAAAGATATAAGCTGTTTTATTCCTGACAAGCGTGCAGGTTAGGGCTGGATGTTCTCGCGGAATGACAGGTTGCTTGTATCTGGAGGCAAAGTGGGGATATTATATTGGTTTTAGAGCAGAAGGAGGATGACAAACTGTGACTGCAGACTGGCAGTTATACTGCAAATATTCACTAATGGACAAAATTAGTTTACTTTTCACAAAGCACAGGTATTTTAAGCCTTAAAAAAAACTTAGTTTACATAAATTGAGGCTATAATATGTAACATTTCCTCATTATCTAGTTAAGGAGATTGTGTCTTTCCTGCTAGTTGTTGGTAGCTACTTGCTTGGCGCTCCGGGAAAGTATGGGATATGTCAGATAGAGGATGTGGAAGGAAGTCAGCAAACATGACTAAACATAACGTGAGATAAATTTTTAACATTATGTCATTCATGAATATGATTTTGTGAATGTATGTAGTAGCCACCTCACTCATGTAACCAATAAACCAGCACAAAAATGGCAATTACCATCATTAACCAATATAAACCACCATGTTCTGGACAAACACTTTACACATGAATTACACATTACAAACAACAACAAACATTTGTGTTTTGGATACATAATATCGTAAACTTAATTTCTCTTAATTTCTTAATGTCACAAGCCAGAATCCAACAGCTCCGCACAATGGTTGCACCACATAAACTACACAAGCTTTCCAGACTGAACTTTCAGCCTCTTGAGCTGAGGGAGGAAGGCAAACTGTGACCGCAGACTGACAGTTATACTGAAAATATTCACTAATGGACAAAATCAGTTTACTCTTCACAAAGCACAGGAATTTTCAGCCTTAAAATGTCTTAGTCAACCTGTCTTAGTTCCTCATTACAATGTCTAAAACTGCTATATTCCAAATGTTTCTAACAATGTTCAAACACAGAGGAATCCACACTGTATTAAGGTTAATGGCGTGTTTCCTGCTAGTTGTTGCTAGCTAGTTGCTAAGCAGCTATAATGTCTGGGACAACGTTGAATAACGTGAAATACACTTTTTATGACCTCGTCCATTAATTTGACTTTGCGTTTGTATGTTGGGGTTATACGCCATTCACACCTGAACCAATCCAGCACTGATATGGTTTCCTGGCATTCAGTAATGATACCCAGCTGTACCTTTTTTGTACTTTACTCTCTCTGTAATAACAATAGTGCAATTTGAAATAGTCAAAAATGAATAATTATTTATTATTTAATAATATTTTATTTATTTAGAGCATTTTACACACCACACCAGAATCCAAGAAGGCCCCATTACACAAGTTACATTACGCAAACTACACAAGCTTTCCAGACTGTGTTCAGTTTTAGCCTCATGTTATCTTACTACTACTAATAATGATAATAGTTATAAACTCAGGGAAAAAAAGAGCCTGGCTAGGGCATGGTATCAGTTTCGGCAGGTCCAAATTCAGACACTGGAATCAGATCAGAAATAAAAACGCTGAAAATACTATAAAAAGGGGATTGGTTAATTGCTATTGGCAGTATCATCAAACTGCATCTTTTGTTATTGATTTATTGTCAAAGAGACACATGGTGGCAGAATTTATTTATTATTTATTGTGCATGTAATTGTTGAAACTAATGACCTTAAAAACACACAAAAAAAGGTTTATAATTCCTATTTATGTGCCAATAAAGACACAAAACAGAACATAAAACCAGAACAACACGTCTCCCTGAGTACTTTCCAACAGCAGGATTTCCTCTCCCTCTTCCCATCTGACCCACTGGGCAGGAGACCCACAGATCTATGTGAGCTAATGGAGACTCTGTTTGAGCAGCCTTCCCTGCCTGAGGTGCAGCTGAGTCAGACTGAATTGAGAAACAGCGTCTGAGACCAGAGGTTTCGTCTGCCCCCAACCCCTTTTTGGCATAAAACTTGCACACTGTTGTTGCTCCGTGTACAAATAATGAAAGAAGCATCTCATGCTTTATGCAGGGAACCTGAGATTACTTGTTTGGGGGAGCACACAGTTCACACATTAATGCACAAATCAGGGATGCATGCAGGCACATAGCTCTCCCCTCTCAACTCA
>JAJHUR010104908.1:0-33280 GCA_027495735.1 Lutjanus campechanus
TACATCTCGCACACACACACACACACACACACACACACACACACACAAACACAAACACAAACACACACCCACACACACACACACACACACACACTCAGAGGTCCCGGTGTGGCTCAGATCAGAGTTTTGTGGTTAATGTGTTGTGACAGTCTAATGGTATCGACCGTCGTCTCAGTTGTCCACCTGGAATAATGTGCAGAGAGACACAGAGGGCTCCTCTTGTCCAACCAGCTTTTCTCACTATACACATGGTGTTTTTCAGGCTCTTTTGTCACTGTTACAATCAGCCAATCAACAGATACTTCTGAACTCCTGCATTCTTTAATAATTTGCTTTACAGTAGTTTTTGTATTACTAAACTGTTAAAAACTAATGTGAATTTGCAAGATATTAAGCGTTGTAATAAGCGCAAGTTACATAAATGAGCTCAGTTCAGATGTTTGTAGTCTATAATTCTAATTTTTATGACTCTGTCTGGCTTGTAGCTGAAGTGCATGTCCTCTGGGAAAGACCCTCCAGTTCTGCAGGGTCTGACCAAATACGTGCCTAGAACAGGACCAATGGACCGCAAGGTGAGACACTGACAGATGGGCGAAGACAAGAAAGAGTGACTCATGCTTGGTGTGCTGTGCTTTACAGTGAGAACAGTTTTATCCACTAGAGAGCAGTGTGAGTCTTTATTACTGATTAGGACATCACCTCACAGCTTTACTTTAGGAATGTAAAGCTACAATTCTTTGTTAAATGATTTTCTCTGTGTCCTTTTTTGAGATCTTTACTGTGAAAACAATTCACATAAGTTTTAACTTCACATCACAAGTGATCAGATGTTATTTGTGGTTTCATGTGTAACAAAATGATTTTTCTGAAAACATAGTATCAATACAAAGATAAGCGACCCAGGATCATGTTTCTTTGTATGTTAATATTTAGGTTGTCAGATTCACAGCTAAATGCAGAAAATATGCGCACTTGGTATTAGAGCTAGATTGATGTGTCGACCAGTATTAGCTTTTTCAGGTCTGTGGGTATATGGGTGATAAGTAACTAGGAACTGCAGTACAGAACTGTCAAACTAGGTTAAAACTCACTAGAGACTAAGACAAGTATTTTTCTACTCTAAAATGTCCTTTTAAAAAACCCAATTAAAATTAATCCATATCAAAATATTTTGTTTCATATTATGTTTGTTTACTTGAAAGCACAGGTCCATTATTTTGTTTGGGTTTTTTGAGGTTTTTAAGATTATAGTCTAGCTTTTCTAAAAACGTTTTCCTATGTGGCCTTATGAATATTTTGATTGATGACGTTGCTCCAGGTTGAGAGAGGGGAGGGGAGGGGAGGGGAGGGCATCAGTGCAGTATTCTACGTCGCTGCTTGTGGCTGAGTGGGAGTTTCTATTTGAAACCCCCCAAAAGACTGCAGATGGAGTTGCCCTTTAAAAAAGTTACTATCAGTAGGCGGAAATGAATTAAAAGTATGATTGTATTGATGTGAGCAGAGAGACGTTTGTATCTGAACCTTTAGATTTAATTAAACTTGGATGGGTTGTTATTTAAAGTGCCAGTTTTACTCTTGTAAGGAGAAACTGAGGCTGAAGTGTGTCTTTGTGTGCAGGTGGTGGAGACGGGGCTTCAGCGCTCCATGTCCCGCATGCAGGTGGACAGTCTGGACTGTGTCCAGTTCCACTGGTGGGACTATAGAGACAAAAGATACCTGGATGCACTGGGACACCTGTCAGACCTACAGCAGGAGGGTCTCATACGTACGTATACACAACATACTATACTGTTAACATGTACAGATAAACAAACAGTGACTCGGCACACCTGGACACACTTGCTGACCAATTTATGTTTAATTTCTCTACCTTCAAAGAAACAAATATTAGACTCAGACTAAGATATCAGCAGGCTGATATCGGCTCACTATCACAGATAAATCAGTATTAGCATTGGTATATAAAGTATGTTCAGAAATTGCAACATAAGAATATTTTATAGGCTATATTTTACATAGATTTGATTAAGAGTTGAGATCATTCTTGACCTGGAAATGGTGAGTCCACTTATTGGCTTTTTCCAGGGGCTTTCCACAGCATCTCATGGTTTTCATCAGCTGTTGGAATCAACATTAATCTTAACACAAGGTCCCCATACTAGTTTCTAACATGTTCAACTACAGCGACTCTGCTGAGAAAGGTCATGAGGTGTAGTTGAAAGTCTCAGAAACACCAACTTGGTAAATCTTGTGCTGAGAATTTATTTTTTGTCAAGTTGCCATTCCCGAAGTCAAGAATTAAACTTTAAGATCAATTTTATTTGAATTATTTTGCATGTTTAAACTTTAGTACATCCTATGCTGTATGCTTTTATGTTAATTATTTTAATATGTTGTTATTAGATTATTTTAACTCTTGAATATCAATGTCAGCAGCAGACGTACACATTTTTTACATTTAGGCTCTCACAATGATGACAACCCTATAAGCATCATGGACAGTATATAAAGGAGTTGCACATATTCTCTGAAGGCCTTACATCTCAAGTGTTGAAAAAGGAACATGGATCTGGTTCCTGTTTTCCAGGATTTTAAATTTTATCTGAAAAGACATCCACTTGTTTATCCTCAGGAGAGCTCGCCCTCACTAACTTCGACACACAGAGGCTGGAGGAGATCACCAACAGAGGCATTCGCATCTCATGCAACCAGGTAACACCTCCACCTCCATGTTAATACAGTACAACATACTATCAGACTCGCATCATTTTTCTCTCATCCTCTGTCAGTACATCTGTTAACTGTGTATTTATTGTGTGTGTCGTACAGGTTCAGTACTCTGTGATCGACCAGCGACCTGCAGCCAAGATGGAGCAGTTCTGTCTGGCAAACAACATTCAGCTGCTCACTTACGGCACTCTTGGTGAGACGTCACACATCTCTTTAAATCCACTTATTAAATATTCATGCTTTTATCATTTTTATTGAGGTGGGGTTGTAATAGGTTCTTATTCATAATCAGTGTGTTAGGCACAGTAGATGGTGATCAACACGCCTCCAGTGTGGGGAAGAAGAAAGTTTACTAGCAAGAAAACAAAACAATGCACTGTTATAGACAGGGTCAACAGCAAAATGTGTTTTAGCAAATGTCTACCTGAAAAAAATTTGTTCAAGTGTGCACTTGATTTAGAGTATTTCACCACTTTACGTTGCCATCAGTCAGTCTTTTCTGATGGGAAACTGCTGTTACTGCTCTTTCCAAACCAACCAAACTCCATGGGTGAAATCAGTTGTTTTACCAAGAGAACACAGGAGTTAACTGTAAGTTAACTGTAACTTTGTTTGTATTATTGTGTGACTTTGGTTTTTTAAAAGTTTAGTTCATATTCACTGAAGTCACACAATAACACAAATAAAATGACAGATTGTGGCAGCGGTAGCCCAGCAACTCCCCTGTTCTGTGAGGTAAAATAACTGTTTTTTTCCAAGGGAGTCTGGCTGGTTTGGAGAGAGCGATATATGGCTTATATAACTGCAGTTTCCCATCATAAAAGTCTGTCTGAGAGCAAAGTAAAGTGGTGGAAATATTCTAAATATTGTGTACACTTTAACTGAAACAGATGTTTTTTTGTGAATGAATATCAGTCCAGCAGCACATTTATCATCATGGTGTAAAGATGTAAAATGGAGGGTTTCTAAAATGGAGTCAGTTGACATGACAACACATCCTCTCTCCTCTGCCCTCCTCCTCCATCTCCATCTTTACTCTTTCCTCTCCATCCCTCTCTGCATCACACCCTCCTCCTGACCTCAACTGTCTCCATCTCTGCGTTCTTTTTTCTCCATTGTTTCTCTCCTCCCTTCCTGTTTTTTCTCTCTACCTTCTCTCGTTTCACCCGCTTCCTCCTCTCCAACCTTCTCGGTCTCCACCATTCTCTTCCTCCATCCCCCTCCTCCTCCCACTTCTCCTCTCACTCCATCCTCCCTGCCTCCTTTAACTCCTTCATCTGCCTCTCTCCTCCATCCCTCTCTCAGCTGGCGGTCTACTCTCAGAGCGTTATCTGGGTAAGGTGGAGCCTAGTTCCAGGGCGGAGCTCTACACCGCCTCCCTCTCCAAGTACAAGAACATGATCGACACTTGGGGTGGCTGGAGCCTTTTCCAGGACCTCCTTGTCGCCTTGGAGACCGTTGCCAAGAGACATGACTGCTCAGTGGCCAGTGTGGCAACGCGTTACGTGCTGGATCGCCCCGCGGTGGGCGGGGTCATTGTGGGCTGTCGGCTAGGCATCACAGGGGCGGGGCAACACATCTATGACAGTTTGCGTAGCTGCAGCCCTGACCTGAAGCTGACGGAGGAAGACCTCGCCGCCATTGAAGCGGTGACACGGCGTTCCAGGGACCTCATGTCGCTCATTGGGGACTGCGGGGATGAGTACAGGAGCTAGAGGGGGAGGGTGTGGTGGGGACGGAGTGACTGACTGGATGTGACAGACGGAGTGAGGTGGAGGAGGAGGAGAAACATCTCACACAGAACAGCTTCATAGAGGAAAAGAATAAAACGCAACTGCCAATAAAAATCATATAAATTCTACATTCAAATTTTTGCCGCCTTAGCTGATTTAGATCCACTTTAGTTTCTGAACACAAACACTGAAGCTGCTGTTGTGTTAAACACTATAGAGAGCATTCAATAACTGGGGAATCCCAGCTTTTGACTTAGCTGTTCCTTTAACGCAACCTCCACAGATTGTATTCGCCTCGTACTACTTGTCATTATTTTACCTTCTGAATAGTTGATGCTGTTAAACAGGTTTTCCTGCAGCATGTGTTCACGTTGCTTTTTAAAGAGGGAGAGAAGCTTCTCGTTCAGGCTTGATTTATGGTGCACAAACATAACTCATTTTAAACTTGTATGCTTCAATATAATTCTATAATTTTTAGTCCATAATAAAATTTGGGATTTTTCTGCTTCAGGTTAAATTAATTGTTTAAATCAGCTTGAAGAGTTGTAAAGGTAAATAAAAGAATATTTTCACAGTTTTGCTGTTTTCTGAGCTCTTATTTACAAAAGTATCATTTCATCTAAATCACAAATATTTTCTGACTAAACTCTTGTAGAGATGTTCTGATACCAATTTTTCCTTCCTGATACCTATTCCGTTACCTGAACTTTGTGTACAGAGTACCGATCCAGTACCAGTGCTTTAAAAAAATGTTTTGGAGTTAATAAATTCTGTGATATTGAAACAAGTATCCAGCCATTCACCAAAAAAGAAACTATCTCGACTAAGCAGGACATTTTTCCTGGAAAGAGACGTTGCCGTTTAGTTTTTCTCACTTCATTGATGCAGCACAGGATATATCTCAAAATATATTTATATTTAGATGTAATTTAGATTTACTGATCATATCCAGTGATATGACATAATGATATTCCTTTGTGTCTGAGAAACTGGCCATGAGGTAGACCATTTGTGTGTGTGTGTGTGTGTGTGTGTGTGTGTGTGTGTGTGTGTGTGTGTGTGTGTGTGTGTGTGTGTCGGGGGGGCAGGGGCTCAGTGAGGTGGAAGAAAGTGGGGAACCCTGTAGCACTGTCTGGCCCTACTTATGACGAGAAAGCGACAGTGTGCACACGCACATTATAGAAATATTAGGCTCCCATTATTGTATCTATCTTTTCCTCAAAATTTTCCTGGTGGCTTGTCTTTAGCCTCAGCAGGCTAGCTATGGATGCCAAATTGGAAAAAAAAAAAAGTCTGATTTTTTTAAATTGAAAAAAAAGAGGCCCTTTTAAGAGTAAAGCATCACAACATTTTTGATCACATCTCTCAATATTGATAATGCAATGCAACCATACTTTAGGGATAACTACTGGTGCTCTCTCAAAATGAACACAATGGGATTTTTGATAAATAATCATCAGAAATGTGGACATAATGACTATGCAGGTAATGGCAAAGAAGCAGCGAGAACAATCTGGTAAGTTCAGAAAACTACATCACATGACTTTCATGCTGCCTTTACAAACCAGGAAAAGACACTTATGACATATCATGATATAACAATATCCAAAATTTAAAACCATATCTAGAGTTGTATCATTAAATTGGTATAATATTGTTATATCTCCCAGCCCTAATTGCATGTATTTTACTTTCAGGCCAGAAGCGTGTGCTGCCATGTATGAATGGCGAAGGATTGTGACAGACTGGATTGTGTATTTTTCAGTGGGTGAGTGCATAATTAGTGTGTTTGTCATGTATATAGGGTAAATGTAATTAATTCATGTGTGTGTGCTGGAAGCATGTATTAATGTGTGTGGGGTTTTTTTTTTTTTTTTTTTTTTTTTTGCATATTTGTATGCTGAGTATGTGTGTTTACTGAAGCAGCAGCAATTTAGTTTGACAGGAGGTGTGTGAGCCTCTCCACATGTGTTCATATGTACTATACTCTGTGTCTGTGTGTGTGTGCACATTAGTGGAGAAGAATCCATACGACAGATTGACAGATATACAGACATATGCGTAGACGGCGGTCAGACAAAAACGCCCCGCCTGTCAGCACTCTCAGCACCTACAGTATGTGAACACACATACTGTACATGCACACACACAATCTGTCAGTCCATTTTACTTTTCTCCCTCACACACTCACAGCTGACACACTGTGTGCACCTCAAAGAGCAGACAGACTCCTGCTGCGCTATAGGAGCGAGTTCAGAGGTCGTCCCAAATATCACATCCAATCTTCTGTGATCCTTCTCACCAGCTGCAGTTGAGCCAGTGTATACTGTACAAAGACTGTGAAGGACAGCAGTAAACAAAAACAACACTAATTTAGTGAATCAACTCATTTTTTGTCATTCAGCTTGATGTAAATATACAAGTTTTATTTGTTAATTGAACTTAAAATTTCTGGTATTTATTTTCAGAACACTTGAGAGTTCATAAACTTAAAACTCCAGTCTTTTGACTTAAAATTGATGTGTTGAATGAAAGACAGTTCAAACAACTCATTAAATTAGGTTTCGAAAGAAACACTATCAGCGTATTAGCAGACATCCCAGCGTGCATTATTTGAGGTCCTGAGACCCTTCTTTTTTTATAGTTTGAAGGAAACATATATGATTAAAACTTGCTGTTTGTTTCTTAAGACACTTGAAGATAAGAAATGAAGAACTGAGAAAAAGCACAAGGAAAGTACAAGTACAATCTTAAAATCTTGAGGCAACCCGGACACTAACTTTTTAAAGTAAAAACAAATAATTTTTTACAGTGAGGGACAAAGAAGCTACTATTGTAATTCTGCGTATGGCTGCTCCACCTCAAATGTACGCACATTTACAAACACTACACTACAAACAACTGCTTAGACTGAAGCTTGTGTGCAGTGTCAGTGGGTTTTCTGTCTATATTCAATAATAAGATTTTTTTTTTTTTAAAAACTGTCAGATTACTCAGATCCATGAGGAGATGGGATCTGCTGACCTGAGAATAAACTGGCTAACGTCCAAAATCCAGAAATTCAGATACAGGTATCAATTAAATAATAAAATTGATCAATTACTCAAGTTATAAATATGGTAACACCTGTGTTTACCCTACTGTTTCATATTAACATGGCTGCTGTGAAAAAGGTCTTAAATAGGAAAACTAAAGAGAATCAACTGTCATTTTCACATCCTGTTTCCTAATTTTTCTTCCAACTAATCATGAAGAGCATTTTAAGCATTTGTATCATTCATTTAGGCAACAGAATATGGTCTCAGTTACAATGTCTTTGTTATTCATAAATGATTGTCCTGATAATCATAAATGTTGACATTGAGTTAGTGCTCAACAATCCAGTCGAACTAAATCTGAATTAAATGACAGATATACAGTATAAACAGTGAAAACGCTGTTGAGAAGAACACACACACTCAGTACATTTTACTGTCACGTACACATGCTGCAGCCTGCGTGAATCTTTCAATAGCCTTTTGAATTATTAACACACATTAAATATGCACACCACATGGTGGATGTGGGCTTGTGTGATCCTACAGACTTCAGCCAGGCACTTTAACCTAAACTTAACCAACACATAGACTACAGAGGGTGGGACTGAGCTCTGTATACAGAACCAAGAGTGAATTAAAGTCTAAAGGACCCTCAAGCAGAGTGCCCATAAAGATCAGACAAACAAAAAGTCTTCAGGACTTCTGATCCTGAATGTAAAACCTGTGTTGTATTTAAAAGACCAATTATTCTTACTTTAAAGCAATTATTTGTTCTGCAGAAAGTAAACATGTACCTGTACATGAATAATACAGTTTATGCAGTTTGCTAAGATTATGACTCTTCTCTGTTTGTGCTACTGTTACACTATGTTTTAGCATCCATCATTATCCTGTTATGGTCACAGTGACCACTATTCAGCTCAAGTTACATAAGCACACTTTAAAAGGGCCCTGTAAAGTTATGCTTGTAAGTATTAGTCACGTAAAAAGCTTTATGTGTGTCCCTTAAGTATAAAAATTATGTTGAGTACATTTCCTTCCTCGTATTTTCAGCGTCCACTGGAATTTATTGTCAGAATAATGCAGAAATTAAACATAATATTGATAAGTGTGCTTTAATTATTGTATAATCATTGGAAAATAAGAGTTGTTGTTCCACGGAGGTTGCCATGTTCCGCCACCATATTTCTTTAGTAGCCTAACTCACAAACCAAACACTGCCTGCACATTATGCCTGTGATGCTTTTTGTGAGTTTCATAGCCACCATAGGTTCTCCCACATTCTCGGATGAAAGGGTGATGTGAGGTGTTTGTAATCTACAAGCTCACCACCAGATGCCAATGAATCCTACACAGCGGTCCTTTAAATTTAGGAATTGCTCCTCTCTGCCTTTGCTGCACATCTTGGCTTCCTACTGCCACCTTTAATGTGAAACCAGAGGCAGGAGAGTCAGTCAGAGTAAAAGAGCTCTATAGTGCTACAAGGGGTCAAAAACTCACCTTTAAGTGTTCAAATGACAAAAATGTCAAACCTGTAAACCATGGACCTTTTTAACAGCAGACATTTTGATTTGTATTAGTAACACAGGTGTTACTAATAACTCTAATGTTGGCTCTGTTCTATTTAAGTGTCACAGAAAGCAGCATGAACAATACCAGGAAAATGAAGCAGCTAAATGGAGTTCAGCAATCATTTACTTTTACTGTGCTTTTAATATCCAAATGTCTTGTTTAGCTTATCTTTCATTCAAAACCATCAGTACACGCCATCCTGGGAAATGATCCAAACAGTCAGAGCTCAAACAGAAAAAACAAAGGAAGCAGACATGCGCTTATAAAAATATATAGTTCTTATGTTGGTCAAAACATGATGTTTGTACAGGCCACACTAGTGAGCATCTTCAATTAGACTGAAACATGCCCCTAGGTTCAGCTATACACTATAATATTAACATGTTGACATGCAAACAGGAGCATATTTATGTCCCAGGTTCCTGAGTTCCCAAGGTCCACGTTCTACGCAAAGCCCTAAACGTAACCCATTATGTGCTATATAGAGCTGGGGACCCTGGGAGAGAACATATGCTAACTCTATTATTAATTAACATGAAACACTGCTATGCTGCACTACATGCTAAAGTAGGCTACAGTTAACATGGTGACAGGATTTCGGTCTTTTTTATTTTGATATATCTTGCTGTGTACTTCAGTTTTGAATAAGAGGGAATTTTGACCTGTTGGTGGCACTAGATTAAAACTTGGAGGAAATTATGCCCAACCGTTGTCATCACGAGAGCTATGCTGCTAACTTGACACAAATTGAAGTTTCTTTATCAAAAGTTTCAGTCTACAGAGGCAATAATACTCGAGTGAAAGAAAATAATGGATGTGACAGAGGCAGAACATTATTTACATTATCTTAATTCATTTTTATGTACACGCACATCCAGTATAACTGTGAACAATAATTGTTTTCCTGGATGTGAGCTAATAGAATGATATAAAAATATATTTTGCACAGTGTTCACCTTTGCTTCATGCAACCACAGCTGAGAAGAAAGAGCTCAGACACAGTTATTGTGAAGAAACCATCCCTTTATTGGTGTGAAGCAGTCCAATCAAAGTCAAGGTCAAAAGGGTTAAAAACAGTCAGTGCTCAAACAGACCAAACCAGAGTTTGTCCACACCCTGCTGGATTTAGTGGGGTGGGATTTACAAAGTCGCTGCATCGAAGAAGTGTGAGGGGTTCCACAGAAAATATAAAAAAGACTTTACTCCAAACCACGTTCACTGGTTTTACTGAAACACTACAGCAGTACCAGAACTTTCTCTGGGAGGTAGGTAAGGGTTAGAGGGTGGAGGAGTGGAGGTGTGTGTGTGTGTGTGTGTGTGAAGGGGAGGGGTGTGTTTACTGAACTCACAAACTGATGGGGTAAAAATCTGGGGTCTCAAAACCACATTGATGACAGTTAAAGAGAAAAACCATGTTATTTTTTTTAGCTTTTCAAACTAAAGCTTTGGATTGTTTTGTGAGGAAGAGGGCGCAAGTGGGCCTGAAATGCTTCCCCTCTGTTTGTGTTGGTTTATTTGTTTGTTGTCTCCATGGTGACCACTGGTTAACCACGGAGTCCTTTACCATACTGTTGCCGCTGCTTCCACGGCTGCGATGTTCTTACTTGGCGTTGGCGGAGGTGCTGAGCACCTTCCGGACCGCCTGAGTGATGGCGTCACGGTCGATGCCAAAGATTCGGAGCAGCTCGTGGGGTTTGCCGCTCCGGGGCACCTGGGAAACCGCCAGGCGGTGGACGGTGAAGCCGGTCTCGTTCACTACTGCCGAGCACACTGCCTCACCTAGACCACCTGAGGAATCAGAATAAAGAGCAGTCAGGACTATTGACTAAAGGGCCAGTCCACCCAAATCACAGACAGTCACTCATGGACATTTATTTTACAGGAATCATTGTGTATTATAATTCTCATCGCTGTGATACATTATAAACATATAATAATATAAAATGGCTATAATGCAATTAGAAGTGCAGTGACACATCAGTGTGGACTGATATATCGATTCAATGTTCAACAATCTTATATGATCAATGTGAAGTAAAAATACTGATCATATCAACATGTTCAGGACGCACCTTTATTTTGAAATTCCCATGACATGTCTGATATTGATCATAGACCCCTGAATTTATTCAAATCCAAGGTGGCTGAGCTGGTAGAGCATGAGCAGCCGGGGGTTCGACCCCTGTGTACGGCCTTTTGCTGCAGGTCATTCTCCCACTTGCTCTCTTCCTTTCTTGTCATATCTTCAGCTGTCCTATGAATTTAAGGCATATAGCCCCTCCAGAATATTTAATCATATTCAAATCTTATAGTGGCAAACTTTGTGACTTATTGTATTGCTGTCAAAACAAAACAAAAAATCAATATTGTACTGTATTGTGATGACACTTGTGATTTACACCCCTCTGATAAGTTGCTTTTGGAAGGGATTTGACCTATAAGTCATTATAAAATGCTTTACAATGTGATTATACAAACATTACAAAACATAATGAATATTTGAGTGCTTATGTTACTTTATAGGTGTGAAAGAAAAGAATTTCTCCTAATATTAAGATTCAAGTCTCTAATTTGGTCTTTAATCTTCCATCTTCTTTGATTTCCTCCCTTCTGTCATATTAAATCTCTCACACCTCCATGGGCAATTGAGCTTTGCAGTGACATGATGTGGACTGACAGGACTGACGCCACCCTCCCTCCACTTTCTCACTCTTCCTGTCTCGCTTTCACCCCCCTCAGACTCTCCTCTCACTCAATCCTCCTCCCCTTCTCTCACACACATTTTTGTTATACTTCTCACTCCAAACTGTCACTCAAACGTCTCTGATCGAGTGAACATGAAATCTGAGGAATGACAAAGTCATTACACGTTCTTAGTGCTTCATCACTACATTTTCCCAGCGTTTTGTTGATTTACTGTACGACAGTGGATGCGTACACGAGAGACAGAGAAACATGCACTGTATCCCAGTTGCGTATTAAATGCAAATTCTATATATGCTTTAAGTTTGATGTGTAATCATGTTGGAAAAATTATATCTAATAGTGTCTGCAAGCACATGAGCAGTTCTCAGTTTTTTGTGTGTGCTGCTGAATACTGTCGTCTGAAAATTCAAGACAATAGAAATTGAGGAGCTACTCACAGCTGAAAAAAACAGAAAAAGTGTGGAAGGTATCTCTGCAACAAAGTAAGTCTTTGACAAAAGGTCAAAACTGTTAAGGCATGGTCACACGTAGTCAAATTCAGGGGAGTGACAGTCACCTGCCGAGGGGAACAACACACACATCTTTACTATTGGTTGGTGCTGCAACTTTGCCAGTTTGAATGCACTTAAAAATTTATTGTTTCCACTGAACGAATGTATGGACCTCAGCTTCTGCTTCATTCTCTCATTCGACTGAGTCTCCAAAATAAAAGGAAACAAAAAAAAACAAAAACAAAAAGATCGTCTGAGAGGAAATAGCCTTTCTATTGAGAGGGATATTACCCTTTGAATTCTGCACGCCATTCGCCCATCTGGACACCACATTCCCTCTGTTCCCTGGATACCGCTTGATTTCCACCCCCTGCCAAGTGCCAGCGCACACACACATAAACACCCACCCACCCAAAATGTTATGTTCTTGGGCAATTTTTCTTAAGATCTCCAGCTTCCACACGCGCAGATATATCACAGCATTTTCACTTAACCTAATGAGCTTCTCACTAATCTGAATATAGGTGTGTCTGTGTGTAAAGCACCAACATGTAGGACGACAAAAGCTACAACAGAAATAAAAACAAATACAAGAGGAGAGAGAAGAGGAACAAGAGAGAAAGCGAAAGCAAATTGTGGACACTCGTTCTTGTCATGCTGGTACTGTATGTAGGTCAGCGAGAGCCCAAAGGCCGGAGCTGAAATTAAGAAACACTGACAGGCTCTCCCAGCTCCTCCCCCTCCACCCTCCCTCTTCTCCTCCATATACTGTTTTTGTCTTTTTCACCTTTTTATATCTTCCGTCTCTCTCCTCTCACCCTCGGCCTTCATCCCGGTGCTCTGCCACATACAGCATCCCTGTTCTCTTCCTCCCCTCTTCCTCCTCAGCTCTGTCTCCAGCGTCCTCAGAGCTCCTCTATCTGCAGTCAGACCTTTGTCCTTTGCCGCTCCCGGCATTTTTATTCATGAGTTGATACACGGGCGACACAAACACGCAAGCAGCTGCATAATAATCCTTATGCCTGCTCGTTAAAGCTCTCCTACAAATGCTGCAGACTCCACACAGATGTGACCTGATTCTAATTGGACATAATCATAAAATTCGGTAGATTTATGCAGTGGGATCACACTTTATTTTGCAATAGAATTTTTTATTGTTTGATTTGATGTATTGGAAGGAGGCAGGATAGATCAGACATAAGGATGTGTGACAGAGTTGAACCCTGGATGTTACGGGCTGAAATGTCACATGCTCGATCAGGTTAAAGGGATAGTTTGGATTATTTGAGGGTTGTATGACATACTTGATGATAGTCACTGTATTAATTACAGTAGAAGGCAGTTGACACGATCCTGGATTGCAGTGGAATCTGGAATGGAGTGAAGCAATGTACTGCTGTGGACAAGTATTTTAGCCACGTAAAAAATGAATATCAGTTTAAGTGTACACATATTTAGAATATTTTCACTGCTTTACCTTGCTGGCACAGTCTTTTTTGATGGGAAACCACCTTTATATAAGACAAATATATTGCTTCCTCCAAACCAACCAAACTCCACAGGTGAAATCAGTCATTTTCTCTCGCAGAACATAGTTGCTGAGTCTGGTTGTTGTGGAGAAACTGATATTTCACTTGAATAACAGTGGTTTCCAGTTCGAAATGCAAAGTAAGGTGGTGAAAAAAATTGAAATTATTTGCTTCCTACACCGGTACTCCTCCTGTTTCTCCAGACTGGGGGCTTGCTGATCACCATCTACTGATGGTGCCTCATACACATATACTGTATACTGTCTTCTCACCTTCATAGTAGTGGTCCTCCACTGTGATGATGCGTCCTCTGGTGGCCCTGGCGTTGTCGATGATGGTTTTGGAGTCCAGGGGTTTGATGGTGAACGGGTCGATCACGCGGATGTTAATTCTTTCTGAGAGAGGGAGGTGGAGATTACAACTCAGTCCAGCAGACAGTTCATATGAAAAACAGTACAATTTTATGCTGACATAGTTTTTGTTTTGTTTCATGTTTCTTGCGTTCTTTATTTTTACCTTTCTTCAGTTGTTCAGCAGCAGCCAGAGCCTCGTGAAGGGTCACTCCTGCTCCAATCACAGTTACATGGTCGTCATTGGTTTTGTACACAACCTGAGTGGGAAGAGAAGACATATTTGTATGTAAGGAAATGTGCACACAGTCTAGCCAGATAAGTCATTTATGATAATTTGACTAGAGGGTTAAAAAGAGAAAGTTCACCTGCAGTCATGTTTTAAAGAATATAAAATGCTCTGCAAGTAATAAGTAATAAATTGTGTCTGATATGTTTTTTTTGTTTTTTTTGTTTTTTGCTTGTTTGTTTTTTGCAAAATAAAGTCAAATACCTTGTTAAAATGGCTTGCCTTCATTTTGTATTCAAGGACTCATGAATATGCACATAGTCCCTGCCATCTCCACACACCTTACACCCACCGACTCCCAACCTCTACTCCTAAGTGGCTGGACCACAGAAGCTTCTCCTCTGTTTTGCTAGCTAATCACAGTAACTAGCTACATCCAGTTCCTCCTTTCTGCTGGGCATTGGCGCTAATTATATGTATGGCAATACCCCCTCGATTAACAGGATTGGTTCCTTAGGTTTATGACATCATATACTCAGCTTGACTGAATCTGTTGTTTTGACATTATGGGGATTTCTGCAAGAATTGCATTTTTCTGCCAGTTGAAAGCAAGCACTTGGGAATTGCTCAATGTAGCCAGCAAATCTATACATCCTCTGAATGTCTCAGGTCATTCAGAGAGGATTCCACATGTCTTCTAGTTTCATATGTACCAATATCTTCACTCTAGCCCTAAAACTGAGCCCTCTACAGCCTCTGACAGACTTTAATGTCAGACGAGAATCCTCAGTTCATACTATGACACAGCATGGAGGTAGGAAAACGCTGCTACAAACCTTAGCCTGACCAACATGGAACTCCTCATTAGAGTTGTAGATGATGTTGTTCTCTGGGCGGCTCGTTCGGATGAAACACAGACCCTGAAACAAAACAGAAAAAAAATCCAATGCATCTGTACTAGGAAAATTGGATCCCACAAAACTAAATATATCTAACTTTTACTCTGCTTTAAACCTTTAGAAATGTCCTTTTCAGGATTAAAACTTTTCATTTCTTATTACAAGGGACTATATGTACCTTTGTGTTCGCGGCAAGCTCCACAGCTTTTTCAGTGGATACACCGTCGCTAGGGTAGAAGATGGTTGCCGTGGGAATGGCTCTAAACATGGCCAGATCCTCCAGACCCATCTGAGAGGGTCCATCCTCACCTAAACATACACACATATCAGTTAGTACAGTTAAACTCATATGTTTGCTGTAGAGTGTAGAAAAATAAATTCTGGTAAGACTGGCATGCATTCATTGTGGAGAGGTGGGCATGCAATGTACCTGAGGAGGTGGAGGAGAAGGAGAAAGGGGAGGAGGAGGTGAAAGAGAATCAGGCCGCTCTGTCATCACCTCCATGACACAGAGAGACAGAGAGGGGGAGGAGGAGGAGGAGTGCTGATACCAGGAGAGGAAGATGGGCAACAGAATAACGGGGGAGGTCAGAAGATGAGGGGAAAAAGGTTTAGGATTCAGGAAAATCAAAACCGAGACATACAAAGGAAAGGTTCAACCCACTAATGTGAAATTAAAGAAGCAACGGCAGGATTAAACAATTAGGAATTACAAATCTTCCACAGATATTCGAAATTAGAGTTGATTTTCATTATATGTCCTTCAGTGGGCTGAATCAGTCCAAAAGAGGGAACTGAACCTTCCTAAGGTCCGCCCCTTTTTGCTCTGCGCTCCAATAACAGTTGAGCAAACTTGGTGCTGGTGGAACCTCGGTAGATAACCTACATCAGTTGTTAGCTAGCTACCTACATCTAACAGCTAAAGTTAGCAAATGGTAGCTAACTAGCTAGCTAATCAACAGCTGTGTGTGAAATTCCATACTAACATGTTATTTAATAAGATAAAACAGTATGTGAGAGTTTTTAGTATGTCTGAAACCTTAGTATGACCTTGGCACAGGTTACCATGGCAATGCCTCCCTAACCAACAAGGTGACGTGTTTAACAGTACATCCAAAAAGATGCATACTACTGTTTTGTTGTTGTTGTTTTTACACAAAAGTATGTTTAACAATAGTACACATTTGGGTGTATAGTGCATAGTATGTCATTTTGGATGCAGCATGTATCAATCAATAGTTAGCTAGCTGCTAGCATTTTGTTAACATTATCTAACCTTAGATGGGACTCTGTGTATACAGCTTTTACAAGTAGCATCATCTTTGATCCATCTTCAAACTGTGGCTTTCTTTTCAACATAGACAAGCCTAGCACATAACATGCACAGGAGATGAGAAAGTAGGAAGTTGACTAAGGATCTGCTAAACTGTCATTGGAACACAGACCTAAAAGGGACGGAGCTTAGGAAAAGTCAAATGTGCCAAACTGGATTTAAGAGAAAGGTGTAGCGAGAAGAAAGGTGGGTCACAGAGAAGGTCCTCATGAGTGCAGCTTCTTCAAACTATGAGCCAAAGGTCACTGAGGCTGTGATTGGTTTTATGTAGAAAACCAGTTGATCACACTTGAAAAGTTACATGAGTGTGTGAAATAATAATTAGCTATAACATCGGGTACAGTGGTTGATACACAAGATCTCTCCACAGTGGTAAAAACTTAAAACCACAGCGGTCACAGCTGTCATATGCTAACAAAATGTTCATCGCCCTCATTTGCAACCAGAATGTTCTGGATCTCTCCCTCTCTCTCTCATCTCAGTGTCAGTATAACATTCTCCTACTACCTCAAAATGCCACCTTCTGATCTCATAAATGCACAAATGTTCTGTATAACAGTGATACCAACGAGATGTTGTTGGGAAAGTCAGAAGAGGTAAAATGACTCTAAAATTAACCATTACAACGTCAAAGATCAGCTATTTCAGGTAAAGAGAGTCAGGAACTGACCAATAGAGACACCGCAGTGGGAGCCACAGAGGTTGATGTTGCTCTCAGAGATGGCGGCCATGCGGAGCTGGTCATAGGCTCGGGTAAAGAATGTGGCAAAGGTGCTAGCGAACACCACATTACGGTCTCGCACAGCACAACCTATCGCCACGCTGACCTGCAGGAGAGAAGACAAGCAAGAGGGATGGCTTAGAAACAGTGTGTTTAATACAAAAAAGAAAAGAGGCAGACAAAGCGAGTAAGGCGGGCTTGGGGAAGACATGAGCTATGAACATGTGTGTCAGAGATCATCAGCTTTGTAAAAATCTTCAGAATTTTGTTAGAATTTGGTGCAGCCACCATCAGTACTATTGGCCTACAAAAGATAGTTGAGGAAGTTTGACATGACTGTGAAACAGTGATCATTCATTCAAGCTATAACCACAACAGCATGAAAAGGAAAGGAACTCATTTTTATGTGTAAGTAGTGAAGTAAGAAGTACTCAGTGAGCACTTACTATCATTAAAAGCCTCTGCCAAGCCCACAGAGCAATGACATGACACTTATATTTCATGTTAAATAATGATGATGCAGATTTTTATGTACTCCAGACACACGCTGACCCATTTTGATTGGTCTGCTGTTGTGTGGAAGAACCCCGTGAGGATTCATAATGATGATGATGTTAATAAACCCAGAACATGAATGCTGGATGATGGTTAATTTAATGCTACTCAAGGGATGATGCGACAGCAAAAACACTTTAACTGCAATAACACTGAAAGTAAATTGACACGGCTGAAAATTAAAGATCAGAGAGCTGAATGGCCTTATTTTATTTGTTGAAGTGAAACTTTAATAACCTCAATAATGAACTCAAAGTTTATTTAGCATTGATTTATGTTTACAATTAAAAGGTCCAACTAGCAACTTAGAAATCGTCTTCATTCAGATTGATAAACGGGAAATTTGTAAGTTGGTTGTGGTTTCCCTTTATTTTTGGAAAGCTTACTTAGAGAGATTTTATAACTGGACAGATGTTAAAAGACAAGATGTTGCAGTCAGGATCTTTTTTTTTTTTTTTACTGTAATGTTTCACTTCCTCACAGGCCCAGAACCTCTCTAATCGTCTAACTGAAGAAGGCAACAGCTCTTTCTTACCATGTTCTGCTCTGCGATGTAGCACTCCACGTAGCGGTTTGGGTGCTCGTTCTTAAAGAGTTCGGAGAAGGTGGAGTTCTTGGTGTCTCCATCCAGAGCCACCACGTGCTCGTTGTAACGGCCCAGCTTGGCCAGAGCCATGCCGTACGCCTTCCTCGTAGCAATCTGGTTGCATGGGGACAAAACGGACAACCAGTCAACTAAATACAATCAATACAGGCAGATTATGTGCTGAAGCCTCCTTGTAGTGTTTCTGAAAGTTGTGCTGATTGAAGACACCTGAGCCACCACTGATCGTACCTTGTCTCCAGGTTTGTAGCTGGGTGCGCTTGGCATGCGGATGTTGCGGAGGCTGACAGGCTGTGCGTCCTCATTGGGCTGGGCAGGATAGATGCGCTTGTTACAGCTGATGATGCGGCTCTGCAGCTCTTTGATCACGCTGTCGGCCATGTCTTTGGGCAGAGGTTTACCGTGCCAACCCATCTTATCCTCAGCCGCTGAAACATATACACACAAAACACACAACTGAGGACCAGAGCAAACAGGTACCACTATTACTGTACAATAAAATACATGACAATAACAATTCATTAGAGAAGTGAAGTCATAAAAACAAGTTTTGAAAGATATGAACTATCAATTTCTTAAGACATCTGATATTTGATAAATGACATATTTATGGAACTAGAATAGTTGAAAGAGTTTTAGTTGCATTTGTATGGTGGATAGTGCCTGAACTAATAAAGCATATATTCTATATTGTATATATATGCATAAAGTCCTCTTGATATCCTACATGTATGCATGTGCTACTGCAAACGCATATTAAATAAACCACAGGCAGCTGCCGTTCTCATAACAATCGTCCACCTCAGTGGGTCACAACAGGCGACTTTAAAGGTCAAAAGGTCAGAATCAAGAGGCCACAGGCTTCTAATAACAACACTCACCATTTCCGACAGTCTTATTAAGACATACTCCTCTCTTTCTCTCTCTCTCTCACACACACACACACTGTCTTTTTACCTTTCTTTGTGTCCCCTTCCCTCTTACAAACACACGTGGTCACACACACTTCCCTTCTCGTTATCACAACATGAGCACAATGGGCTGCTGCTGCAGTGTATCCTACACATTCTGAGGGATTACAGAGATGCAGCAGCTAAAGCACTAAAGCGCTCCCTGGATTACAGCGAGTTAGGGCCCCTTTGCACTGACGGTGGGTCCCCTCTGCAGTTAAGACAACTTCTGACAGGAGTATTATTCCCAGTCAGTTGTCACCATTTTTACAGAGTCATCGTTTAGAAACAGACTTTTGGTGTTAGGATTACTTTGAATTGTTCTGCTTGAAATATGTTATATTCAGTGAGTTTGATGTCACAGTTTGAAAGAGAGACACATGACAGATTTGTGGCACTTATGACTCAAAAATTCTTAAAAAGCTGGTGGATAATAACAGTTCATGCATCAAAAAGGAAACATGTTTAAATTTTATACATCTGACAGGTTAAAACTGCACCTCACATACAGTACTGCAGATCACTGTGCGTGGCTGATTATTATACCTGGGATGCCCTTGCCCTTGATGGTCTTGGCGATGATGGCGAGTGGCTGGTGACGGGGCTGACTGAGCACCTTACACAGCTCCTCCACACTGTGACCATCCACAATGATGGCGTGCCAGCTGGCAAAAGAGAGGAGATCAAACTTTAAACGCAGTCCCACATGTGTGATGCTATGGATTCTGGCCCCCTGAATGAATGTAACTCTGGGTAATGTTTTTGATGGAATAATCCTATTGGAATTCCCACAGGCTCCTAAAATCAACACCACCTTTGACCCCATTTGTGATGGTGCTGCAGACCTTTTTTATGGTTGCAGCATATTAGCATTTTAGCTCATATCAGTACTTTGCAAGCGTTGGATGGAGGGATGACATGCAGCACTTCAATTTGAAACCAACCCAAATCAGAACATGGTATAAAAAGGGTCATATAGTTTTTTGTTTCAAACACATTTTGGTCGACTGAGCGTCAGTGCACGGTTGCATAAAACCACTTAAAAACTTTGGAAAAAACTTTTGGAGAAACTAGCTGACACTGACAAAAATGCTGTCAGTTATAGATGATGTGAGTTATAGTGATGATGTGAGTTAAGTGTAACCATGGCAACTGAAGTGCTTAAATGCACATGTGCTGTTTTATGACAGTTACAACCGTAAACGCCTTAGTCTTTGGCAAGAAGACAACCTAAGAGGCTTCATGCAATGCTCGTAAATGAACCCCTTAACATAGGGGAACATTTTGTTTAAGGGACAAAAACACAATAAAATATACACAAACAAGCATGCTAGAACAGGAGCTAGTGATTATTGTAATTATTGAGAAATCGGATGGTATCTTTTTGATTATATGACTCTTAATTTAGTCTTTAAATATCAGAACATAGTAAGAAATGTTCACCTCAGTTTCCTATAACCTAAGGTGATAAAAATTGCTTGTTTTGTCCAACCAAGAATTAAAAACCCAATTTCATAAAACAGAGCAACAAAAGCAACAAATCAAACTTTATTTGCCAAGAACCAGCAAATATTTGATGTGTTTACTCAAATTTTTTAAAAATTCATTGATTATCAAAGCTTTTGTTGATTCATATTTTTTAGAATGATCACTTGTCGAATTGTCAGATCATTTCAGCACAACGGACACACACTCATCAGATGCACAAATACTTTTCATGTTCCCTCAAACCCCCCTCACCCTCTGACTCCCCCCTTGCTCACCCAAAGGCCTCACAGCGTCGCTGGTACTTCTCCACGTGGTGCTGGAGTGGAGCCGGGTCGCTCTGCCCCAGCCGGTTGATGTCCAAGATGGCCACCAGGTTGTCTAGCTGGTAATATGAGGCGAAGGCCATGGCCTCCCACACCGAGCCCTCCGACAGCTCCCCATCACCCAGCAGGCAGAACACCCGATAGCTGCAAACAGAGACAGATTTCATGTTTTTAAATAAATGTATACAGACAAAGACATGAATAAATAGTGGACAAGGGTAATTTTCCACATCCGCTCCAGTTTCCCTCTTGGCACATCCTCCCACCCTCTGATTCCTCCTGTAGGGCTCAATGTGACAGCTGACCCTCACACCTAAAACACACACACACAGTCACAAACACACTCCACCCGCCCGCCATGCTCTGATCATCCTCACTCGTTGTTCCCGTGGCGTAACGACTCCTGACAGCTTTCCAGTCAAATAGACACATTCTCATTAAAGCTGGAAGATAGGCCGAGACACGCCGCATTATACCACGCATTCCTACCCTGAGTGAGTGCAAAGAAAAAACACACGGTGCAGAAAGAAAGAGGAGGAAAGGAAGAAAGACAGGAGAGGAATTCCACAGAGGTGGAGATGAAGAGAGGGAGAGAAAAGAGGGAGAGATTTGAGACTGGAGGGGAGACAAAAAGAGAGCGCTACCAGTTAAACTGTGCTCTAAACCCTGCAGGTGAAATATGTCCGCTCCTCCTCCAAACCTATCAGTAATGATATATACAGATGCACTGGACCAAATCTGGCGCCAGTTTATGTTCATCACAAAAGTAATTATGTATTGGTCAGAAAGGTAAGGAATATCTCTATTAATTTCCTGATAATCATCAAATTTGCATTCAATTAATAAATACCCAATCTCAATAATGCTTTGTAATCATCTTTAGCTGTTTTCACTTAACCTTTCTGGGGGCAATACAGTCTATTAATACATCAAAATGAAGATATAGAATAGATACAGAAACTAAAATTTCTTCTGTCACATCTTAAACAATATATAGAAAACAAGGCCTGGTATTTAACCAATGAAAATTATTAAGAGAAGCTTGTGACTGAATTTCCATTGGATCCTAAAACTGTCGGCAGAAGCTCATAGCTCCACCCTGCCTCCATCTTGAAGGTCAGCCTTCAGCGCTTTCTGCTTCAATTATTTTAAAAATACAGGGCTTCATTTCCTGAAAAGTAATGGTTTTGAACATACAAGGTTTCTGTGAGATGGCAACAATATGTGCACGTGTGAAAGACTCAAACTAAAGACTGTTTCATCTTAGTCTTAAATTGAAGTACATAGCAAAAGGGAAATGTTGCATGTTGTGAAACGTGCTACCAACATGGTACAAGATCAACAATAATGTGTTGCTACTGACACACACACACACAGAGTGACCAGAAGGGCATCCAGTATAACTAAAGCAGGTTGAAGCAGTGTTTCATGTACAGGAGTAAAGTGATCCCTCAGGAGGTGTGAGGAGTGTGTGAGTTTCTTTCTTTCATCTCCTCTTTGCAAGCTGAGAGTAACAGATCAAGACAAGGTGATACCTCTCCTTGAAAACAGCCCAAACTTGTCCAACTGGCACACGCACACACACACACACACACACACACACACACACACACACACACACACACACACACACACACACACACACACACACACACACACACCTGCCTCACTCGCACCATTCCACCCTGCCAACACAAAGCCAATGAAGAGGAAACTTCCAGTCAATACACCCAATACACACGATGAGCTGCATTATCCAAAGCCTGAAAGAGCAGGAGGGGGAACCCTGCATGTGTTTGATCCAATAATCTCATATTTACAACTATTAGAGTATTGAACCAGAGTCACATCAGCATGAGGCCATGAACAGAGTCAGTTATTCAGTGTCGTCTCAGCACGGGCGATAAACACATCTGACAGGTTCATTCATGTGTCACGTTTTAATAAACCACACCCTCAGAGGGGACGAGGGGTGTGTTTGGTTGTTTGTGGGATTAATTCCCAGGAAAGCTTGACTGACATATCTGTTGACCAATATTGGCCTATCACAGTTATATCTGTCTATATCATATCAGCGTTGTCTGATATGAAAAAGATTTTTTTAACACAACATAATGATTGTTTTATTTGTCGGCTTTATAGGCAACATTGTGTATATTTTATCATTTTTCTTAATTCAGGTTTAATATATATATATATTTTTCTCTATTTGTGTTTTTTCTTTTATAGTTAGAATAGCTGTAATTATTAAAAGTTCTGGTGAAAGTTCACTGTTTCAGTGCCCTGATATTATTTTGGACAATTAAGTTTATTGTTAAATTGTAAAATAATCTGCATCTATTATATATCTTGTCATGTTATTAAGTGTGAACAACTTTTGAGGGATTATTGCAAAAAGTAGGTGTTTATGTATATATGCTATTATAATTCTTTATAAAGAAGATGAGCTGATATATTGACTGGAATATTTTAACCTAATTAGGTTAAAATAGGGCCTAATTTTAACCTACAGTTTGACTACAAATAAACACTAAATGTTTCATATTCCTTTAAAGTTTGAGAATGCTTTTACATGTTTGCTGCTTCATTACAGTTGATCCTGCAGGTGTGTGTGTGTGTGTGTGAGTGTGTGTGTGAGTCTACGAGAGGTTTGATATAATTTCCATTCAGCAGTTCTAGCCTCAGATGATGTTATGAAACCAGTGATGCAGCGCTCCAAGTGAGCTTGTTTTGCAGCGCATTAGTTTGACAAGCTGCTCCGAGCATCGCACGGGAAACTCATGCGCCCTTGTGCATACATACACTATCACACACAGCGTACACAGTCACATGCATAGTGTATATGGTACAATCTATCATGTAGGTGCAACAGAGGCCCAGGATTTTGCCATTTTTTTAGAGAAATGATGAGGGTGAGGCAGAGAGATGAGGGGGAACTGTGCTCTTGCATGTGTGATTATTAGAGCAGAAACAATCGAGTGCACACAGAATGCAGAGTGAGAGATATCAAGGGCAGCCAAACTCAGACTGCATGTACGGCATTCCCGGACCGTCTGTGTCACTGCATCCATTGTGTGTTAAAAACAAAATTGCCTTTTGAGACTTGAGACTGTTGTCTCTCTCTGTTTTGTCCACAAAGAAATCTGCCAAACTGTGTTCCTCAAATTCAGCTCAGATGCTTTTGAATTATGTCCATGTTCTGCAAAAATGTGAACAGGAATGTGTTGTGTGTTTATGGCAGGATAAACGATCTCGCTCTCTCTATTGTTGAACTGAAATCCACGTGGTTCTTTCTAGAACAAAGGAGACACATGAGGACTGATGTGCAACCCTGCTAACATTCAGCTGACTGGTAAATGACCAGAGTCCATTGCAGGCCTGTTCGTGGACCTTTTTCACAGCAGCCTTCTTGACATGAAATAGTAAATGCAGGTGCTACCAATGATTCTAAATAAGGATCTGTTACATTCAGGTAAAATAGAGTCAGAGTGCTGCTTTTGCACGTTTGCTCCCTGGAGAGACTCTGCAACACTAAATGGAACGGGACCTTAATTAGTGTCATTGGTAACATCTTTGTTTATCCTGCTATTTCATATCAGCATGGCTGTCATGAAAATAATCTATTTAAACAACTGCAGCTACAGAAGTTTGCACAAAAAATAAATTTATCTCTGAATTGGGATTCTACCTTTTGTGAAGAGACACATGAATCCCCATCATAAGCTATGCTCTGATTAGAAATTCCACCTTAATTGTTTACATTGATGCTAAATGAAGGAATCTGATAGAAATGTGTGTATACATGCCCCAGAGCATTAATCAGAAGATCACTTTTTTGAGATGCGCAAACTTGTTCCATCCACTGCGAAGGAAAGGATTCAAAAGGTTCAACTGCAGTCTTACAGACCAACCATCCCCATCCTAACCATTCCCAGGTGGTTTTTGTCCCTAAAGCTAACCATTCTGAGGGGGTATATCATGTAGTAGGTATATCTTGTAGCTACTGTGAGTCCACAGATAGACCTACTTGCTGTAAATTGTCTAATCTGCCAGAAATATAAGAGAAGAAGGAGAAGAAAGATGAGATGGTTCTGCCTGTCAGTTTTCAAAATTGACCCACATTGTATTCTGGGATTAATATTACCATCTTTAACGTTTCTAAGAGAAAAGCTGTATCCACTACTAAGCAGGTCTGTTTTACTGCCTCCATGTTTCTGTTCCTCCTGGAAACTCTTTTGTGAGACGTCACCTACCCTCCCGTGGGGCAGACATGCACAGAAAGAATATATTTATTCCAACCAAAAGAGAAACAATCTGAATAAGTGTTTACATGGTTATTATATTCCCATTGACTCGATTATTAAAGGTTTATGCCACCCCTCTCAACCCGATTGAAAATTCCCTCTGATTGGGCCCTTTGATTCCATTGATGTGTTAGCATGAAGCACATTTATTCTGATTGGGCCGGTACTCTGATAATTTGCGAAATATTAGGGTAAATGCAGCTCCTGAGTTCTTTCACCATTTGATTTCTTCTTTTCTGATCTCAGATTGCTGAGCAGGTGCCCTCATTCAACCAGATCTGAGGGTAACCTGTCAGAGGTCAGCTCTCCTGGCTCTCTGAGTGGCTGCCTAAATGTCAGCACAGACCAGGCCTGTCAGGTATGGTTTGATCCAGAGCTGCAGGCTGAAATGTCACATGTCAGCACAGCTCGCTGCAGCACGCATTATGTCCTGCATAATTTCATACCGTCTACGTTAATATGTGCAGATGCAAGCTGAGTCGCTGTGCTCCTTCATGTATGTCATCATGTGCATGTAGGGAGTCTCTGCGTGAGGTCTTTTTTTTTTATGAACAGTTTCTGTGTGTGTGTCTGTGTGTTTGTGTGTATGTTACCTGGCCTTGTCAAAGTATTTTCCAGTGTAGGCCATCCCACAGGCAGCTCCCAGCCCCTGACCCAGAGATCCAGTGGCCACATCCACAAACTGCTGCTTCTGTTAGCACACACACACACACACACACACACACACACACACACACACACACACACAAGGCATGCATCTTATTGTACAGAGCTGTAGGAGAACTCAAGAACACAGAGAACATGAAACAGTCATGTTGTCAGGACAGTGTCTACAGTCTGTGTCTGGGAGAGTTTATGTGAACACAGAGTCTCATTAATGTCTGCAGCAGCAGAAGAGAAAGGAGCTGAGGACGGAGCATCCCTGTCACACAACAACATCTTTGTCAGTGTGTCTCTGCCTGCATACAGTTTGTCTGTTGCGTGTCTCAAATACACGTGTTATGTTCTGAAGTAATCATTAGCAAACTTTATGGCTTTAAATTTTCCTTCTCTGCAAAACATTTAATAGTTTTTTTTTGTTTTGTTTTGTTTAAGTAAAACTACTACTGAGTGTCTCATTTTCTTCTTTACTCTTCTGTGAGGCTTTATGGCACTTGACAGTTTTCATCCGTAAACGATTGCATTGAAAATGGTATTCTATAAAAGGTGGTTTAAAATTATATAGTTATGCAAGACTGATATTCTTTTAATTAACTTTTTTTTTTTTAAATCAAGTACCACCTGCAGTACTTGGAGGTAGCCCTAGGGGTACCAGAACCCTCATTTGAGAAAAAGACAGAGATTACAGAGAAGTTGGAACATGTAAACGTAATTTTTGTGTTACAGAGAGATATTTATTCTTCTTTTAATGATCCTGTTAATCAAAGTGAGATTTATCTTGCTACCCCCTTGGATGGTCTCAATCCTTAGATTGGGAACCACTGTTGGAAAGCTCATTGCCTCTGCAGTTCTTTTTAATATTGCAGTGTGAGAAATATTCAAAGTGTTTCCAGCAGAAAGAATGGGATTATCCTACATTGCTGAAAGGAAGAAATCTACCTGAAAAGCTGCTGCAGTTTTAGTATGGATACATCCAGTGACAGGCTGTATATTTCCTTTGTCGTGTCATGTATTTTAAGATTCTTCAGTGCTGGCAAAAGGTTTGCCCAAAGCCAAAATAAACTCCAAACAAGCAGAATTTGACAGACGGCTGCATGCATGAAGAGGCCAGAAGCAAAGTCAAACTTCACCTTAAGCACAAAACGTTTGTGGTGTGATCTTTGAGTTGCTAAAAGAAATCATGAAACAGCTCAGGGAACTGAGTAAAATCAGAGAGATTCTGACTTAATAAATCAACATGTTAATGGTTGAAGAGCAGACTACCAGCATTGGCGCTGCGTTCATTTACTAATTTAATCATGCATTTTTATGGAGCATCTGTTTACTGTCAAAATACCCCAAATCAACACACAGACTGGTGATGTAAGAGTCTTAATGTATGTATTGGAATAAATGACTTTCAGACACAGAACTCCCTGCAGGGTCTGAGTGTGACCTCACCGGCACAGGGTGTCCCTCCAGGATAGAGTCGACCTTGCGGAGGTTGAGGAGCTCATTCTCCTTCAGGTAGCCCGTCTCCGCCCACACGGCGTACAGCACGGGAGCTGCATGACCCTGAGGAGGCGAGAAGGTGAAAGATCACATGGTTAGAGTGTAGCATCAGATGCTGTGTATCTCACTGTATCTCATGCTATTTCATGTTCTTGCTAGAACCTTTATCACAGTTTACAAAATGCTCATCAATTCCCGGGAGCTTTGAGGTATTCCTTCCCTGCACACCTGAATGAAGAGTTTCCTGCAAAATGTGAAAGAGCTTTGCAGGAATAAGTCTTAAAACCCAGAAAAGAGTTGGTATTTTCGCACTTCAGGTTCCCTCGTCTCAAAGGGTTTTTAAATGGATTTTTGGTTTGTCAAGCTTAAGAGATGTTTATGTTTTGGTCTATGACATACAACACATCAGTAAACACCTCATTCATGAATTTTGAAGCCTTTATGTGTCTTAAAAAGGCAGGTGGGGTCTGGAATTCAGCACTGGAACCTGACAGACATGAAATGATTCATAGCACCACAGTTAAACATCTAAAAATGCATGCTGAATGATTATAGTGTACAGAGAAACAACAGGACGCTTTCTGTTCTACCAAAAAGCTGAATAAATACACACACAAACACAGGAAGAACAAACCCACATACTCAGGAATTCCACACATCAACACACTGCTCATTACTCTGCTACGCTACTCATTAACTACTTATGTTAAAATTTCCAGTCAAGTTTGAAATTTGTCTCGGAACTCATTTATCAGATCAGGAACAGAAAAATCCATCATCAGCACCACTTTAATTTTGTGGCATAGAAATAAGTGTGGAACAGCCTTATATAAATGAGTTATTTGGACATTGGTGATGCTATAATTAATAAATGTGCATGCCCACTTATAAACACAGGCACATTTTCTTGATGTGTGACCTTATAATGAGTACAGTAAATCAGCTGTTTTGTCATGTGTCATGTGTGTGTGTGGGTGTGTGTGTGTTACCTTCGAGAGGATAAAGCGGTCATTGTTGGGGTTACGGGGGTCTTCAGGTCGGTACTTCATGGTATGAAAGAACAGCACAGACATGATCTCTGCCACACTGCAACATGATGTCGGATGACTGCAACAAAACAGAGATGAGACACACGGCAATCCAGTTAAAACTTTATGGTGCCTCTGGATTCCTCAGCCAAAATCTAAAAGCATGTTTCAGAGCAAACTGTTCACACACGGAAGTGGAGTTTGACTCTTTGGGTTAATTCATGCCAGACCAGCTGTAGTCAGAGAGTTATGCAAGACAGACAGTAACCAGGCTGTCCGTCTTCATCAGGGTCAGACAGTCAGGAAGCACATATACAGAGTCTCTCTGTCAAACATACAAGTGTAAATGTTTAGAGGATGTCTCTCTTTCTTTCACTCTCATACATGCACACACACTGTATACATACAGTACAAAGACATCATTTAATGTGTCGTCCAAACTGTTAAAGTCAATACAATTCATCACAAAATAGGTTACAGTGAGGTTTAATGTTCTGAATGTTATTTTTCTCTGTATTTTCAAACCACATGCCAATAATAGCTCACACAGACCTCCTCCATTTAAGGCCTTTTTTCTTTGCTCCCCTGAAATGGAAAATGTGATCAAATAATCAAAAATGAACAAAATCAAAACCCAGTAGGAGATGACCAATAAGCATGATGATGTTATGTGTGATGAAGGATGCTCTGTGAAAGATGACTGATGCTAGAGAGATTTTTAAAAATAATTATCGGTATTTTATTTTATTAATGTCACATTTTATTCTTGTATCCCAATATCACAAATCACATCTAGCCTCATGGGGCCTTTACAATATGTACAGTGTGCAACACCCTCTGTCCTTTGGACCCTACATAATGTAATTAAACCTGGAAAGAGCAGAAAAATGTAGGTCACACCTTTGGTTTATTTTGAGCAGGTTTCAGTTTCAGTCACCAACTGTCCAACATCTCAAAACACTTATAATCAGGGCTAATGTCTTGCAGGTTAATTGATGACAAAAAACCAAAAACACGGTTTATGTTTGGATGCTCAAACTGGAATTTTATGGGTCAATAGCTTAGTCCTGTGGTTACTATGGGAACAAATGTGCCTCAGTTTTAAGTCCACTTATTCATACAACTTTCACTAGCACCGTGTCTTAAGTGAGTTAAGTGTAACTACATCTCAGTAGCTAAGTACATTTACTCAATTACTGCACTTGAGTACACTTTTGAGGTACTTGTACTTTACTTGTATATTTCCACTTTTTACTCTAATACATTTTGAAAGATTACTATATTCTACTTTTTACTCCACTATATTTATTTGATAACTTTAATTACCAGGTACTTAACGTGTTATGCTTATTAATACAAAACATAAATTAGCTACTAAAATATGATGCACTGTACGTATTACTATAGATTAATCTACCAAGCAGCATATAAAATAGTTGAAATTAGCTCCACCTCAACCAATTGCAACGAATGTAATGAACACATGAATACATCACTAATTATAATCCGGTAATATAATACACGTAATTCTGAAATAGGCCATGAGGACCTTTACTTTGTGTACTTTTACTTGAGTAAGATTTTGAATGGATGAATTTTACAGTAAGTAAAGTATTTTGACAGAGTATTTCTATACTGTGGAGCTTTTACATACGTAAAAAAAATCTAATCCAATCAGACTTTTCCACCCCTGTCAGAATAAATAAATAAATAAATAAATAAATAAATAATTCTAATCATAATATATCAGGTAAAAAGCAACACTTAGCAGAGTCATAACTGGTTTGTATGTCACTACACTACCCTGCTAAATGTAATACTTTGTGCAGCCTTTGGCGCGTGGGATGGCCATCTTTGGATGTTGAAAAAGGCACACAGAAATTAGTTTCATGCATCCCACAATTTATTTTAATTGTAATATTTTATTTTCTATCACTACAAAAACACTGCACGTAACACGTTCGTCAATTCGTATTTTATTTTGAAACTCTCTCACCGACCGGATGCATGTTTCCAGTTTAATTACAGCTGCTTGACGTGTGTGGATGTGACAAGCTGCACCAGCGCACGCAGGCGCTGAGCGCAGCGGCAGGAGCGCGCAGACCATGCGTCCTCCGCGGTTCGATTCCGCCGCCGCTGCCACACACCACGTCTCCCCATGCACTGCACAGGATCATGCACCCGGTCTGTGCTCGTCCTCTGTTACATAACCGACCACAGAGTATACAAAGGGTTAAAGGAGGAGCGGAACGCGCTGTTGCACCTGCAGCCGAACCTCCAAATCCACCTCGATGTAATAAATGTTTTATGAGTTAAAGGGGCGGATGTGCATTAAAGCATATTTGTTAAGTACATGCATTACGTTTAATTGCTTTCGGACACTTAACACTTAAATAAAATGAACTGAGAAGCAGATACGTAAAATGAGAAGTAAATGAACTGTGACCCTTAACAAGTCCCCTATCCGGAGAAGTGCGTAAATTGCGCGCAGCGCATGTTGGCACAGACCTGTTTTACGCCCCAAAATCAGATAAGTAAATTTAAAGTCCCTCAGTTTTTGTGAGATACACAGGGCGTAAATATTCCGCATCAGCAATATAATAAACCGTAGGTTTATCCTGCTGCTCTGCTGCGGACCGTCTATCCAACAGGACTTTATGTTCTCTACAAATTCAAGCCTGCATTTCTTGTTAATTTGTCTTTTAAACAGACAAGTGCATGAATCATGTAGTAGCTAAACTGGCTCAAGACAGTAACCATGTTTCGTTGGTTCATACTTTTTTTTTTTTTTTTTTTTTTTTTTTTTTTTTTTTAATTTTTATCTCCAGCCTGGTTTATTCTCAGTATTCCTCCTCTTACCCGCTGCCCGCTGCAGTTGTCGCCTTGATGGAGTTGATCCGGAGCCGGGTGGCGATGTTCCTGAGCGCCTGCACCGTCTGCTGGTCCGGTTTATGGTAGTCCTCCATCTGTCCACACACGCACACACAAGAAACCGGTTAAATGGAGTGAAGAGTTAAAAGTCCGCTGTCCCGAGACTGAAGGCGATAAGTGTGCAGCGGCCGATGGCAGCAGGGGTTAAAAAGAAGAGAGTCGGTGCTGTTGAACCTGACAGACACACAGACAGACAGAGAGGAGGGAGGGAGGGGGCGTGGTGGCAGGGAAAGCCTATGAATATGGCTAATCTCGGGCTAAAAGAAGCCTACAGTTACTCCAAAGTGACACGCATGAGCACAGCCAATGGTAGGGAGGCACTGAGCTGCAGACCAAGGCCACAGTCACACACGCAGGTGCACGCTCACACAGTCAGGCACACCATGGTTCAGTACCTACTGATCCATATTGTGTCTAATTATATTTTTTGAGGGAACCTATGACACAGAAAGAAATCCAGGAGTGAAAATAAACAGAGAAACATATATAACACAAACAAATGTGTATAATGTGCCCATTTAGAGAAACCAATTAGAAACAGCCAGAAATGTAAAATATTATAATGACAAAGGGGCTTTCTTACGGTCTAGCTCAGATTATTTTCATTATCTATTAACATGCCAACTTTTTTCACAATCAATCTCTTAATTTAGTCTATAAAATGTCAAAAAATTGGGAAAAATGTTCATCACAATTTCACAGAGCCCAGAGCGACATCTTCAAATTGCTTCTTTTGTCTGCTGGAACCAGAAGACAGAGGAAGCCATTTCTTAACTTTCAATTGACTAAATGATTAATCAGTTTATTACTGCAGTTCTATTAGAAACAGCAAGAAATGTAAAATATGACAAAAGAGCTTTTTCTTATTGTTGCCTACTTCTACCACCTTATGCAACTATGTTAAACAGCACAACATGCTGTGTGTGTGTATATATATATATATACATATACACATATACATATACATATATATAAAACCTTGAATATGCTTTCAGATGCACTCACATCCTACCTACTAATGCATTTTGCTTGTAGTTGCATGACACCATGTGGCAGTATAGATGTGAAACTCAAAGTTCTTGTATATCTGCACCAATATCACCAAGAAACCTCCTCTACATTTAATGCATATGGTTTTTGAACAAAATCGTATTTATACAAAGAGGATAAGTGAGAACAAGGCATTGAAATTGAGGCTTTTTAAAATCAGCAGTTGTGGAAGATGCATTCAGATTCTTCACTTAAATAAGAGTAGTAATTCCACAGTGTAAAAATACTCTGTTACCAGTGAGTCTTGCATTCAAAATCTCACTCGAATAAAAGTACAAAACTATAAGCATTTAATTATACTAGTACCAAAAGTACAAAGATTCATTATGTTGAATGGCCCATCCCGGACGCATATGGATTATATTACTGAATTAATAATTGGTGATGCTTTAATGTGTTAATATCTTATGTTACAGTTTATAAAGGTTTTACTAGTTGATTTATATTTTGTATTAACAGTTCGAACTTCCAAAGAAAGCGGTAAATACAGACTTCAAATAACTGTAGTGGGATAAAAAGTACAAAATGTAGTGAAGTATAAGTATAAAATAGTATACAATGAAAA
>JAJHUR010104912.1:0-17054 GCA_027495735.1 Lutjanus campechanus
GTATTTTGCACTTCATAACGCACCACAGATTTTCCATGGGAGACAGATCTGCACTGCAGACAGGGCAGTCTAGTCGCTGCACTCTTTTACTACATAGCTACACCGTGCAACAGGTGCAGAATGTGTCCTGGCACCATCTTGCTGAAATAAGCGGGGACTTCCCTGAAAAAGGCATCGTCTGGATGGCAGCATATGTTGCTCCAAAGCCTGTATGTCCTTTTTCAGCATTTATGGGGCCTTCAAAGATGTGACAGCTAGCCATGCTGTCACAAATGCTGTCTTTTGTAGTTAGCGCTGATAACATTCTGTTTGGTCTTTTCCTCTTCAGCCCAGAGGTCAAAAACATTCATAATTATGGTGCAAATATGTTATTGCACATCAAGTTTGTCACACAACAACAAATGTAAGAATGCACTATCTATGCACACTCCTACAAACGGTCATGAAATGTAAGACAGGTAAGCAAACTTGCCAGACCACATCAAAATGTACAGGCTTATATAACTTAAATCACCTCAGGCTTTCTGTTAAGTATGCTTCATATCATAAATCCTGCCCTGACACTGCATGAACTTTAAAATGAACGCACACACCACAGAGGGAGATTGCTTATAAGACTAATCATTTAGATGGTGTTTTTGCGTGTATGATTGACATGTATCCTAGAGACAAGTTAGAGAGGGACTCTGTGTACCTGCTTGGAGCATGAGGTAGCTTGCCACTATACAGCTATTATCCAAGACCTTTTCTCATCCTTAGCAGCTGCATAATCCAACCCTATAGAGCAGGCCGCCCTGGGGCCGTGATTCACCCAATGAGAGTGCATCTGTGTTTACTGTGAAGGTCCACACTCTGCAAGGCTGGCACAGGTCATTTCAGGTTGTTTAAGAATCGGGATGTGTATTTATGCAAAACTTGGGTTATATCAGTGTGTCGCAGTGGTTAATTGTTTTAATTCCAGGCTGTCATCCGTGTCACTCCCTGAAATAGCTGAAGGTAACTGATGTGACATCTTTAAGGTACAGTATGCCCACATGCACTCAACCGTTCTCAACCGTTGGAATGACTGGCTGGATGGGGCTGTTGGCATATTTGTTTTTATTAAAAGACGACGCTTGAAATCTGTAAACGCAAATTATTTGCTGTTGCCTACAAAGGAAAACAAATGCGGTTTTATGCAAGTTGAGTGACATTTGAAATTGTGTGTAAGATGACACTGTTGTTATTGAGACACTGGGAGAGGAAGATGATGGATGATGCACCTGGAGGCATCCCTGCTACAGCCGAGTTAGCAAACATAATGTAAGAATATGCAAGCCTAGCTTTTTTTGTAAAGTTGCCCTAACTTAAGTCTTTTTTTTTAAATAACTACACTCAAATGAATTCATATTATATCATGCACATGTTCAGAAAAGCACTTAGCGTGCAGGTAATGTACAAACATTAATATGCTTTAACATAAACTGGCATGCAAATACAGGCAAACACCCGCAGACCATTAAATCCACACAAATATACATCACATGCACCCTTACCTACACATGCGCACACACGCCTAGCATGAATACATGTATGTCCACACACGCACATCTAAATGTCGACAATTGGAGATTTTATTGTGAACCCCCTATTCAACCCCCTCATTTCCCTCCCTAGTGAGAGGTCTTTCACACCAACCCCAGGCAAGTTTAATTAACACAAATTCAAGACATCCCTGTGAATTTTACACAACCTTAAAATTTTGTCCAGTCACCGCAGCTTTTCCACAGCTTTGACGGATCATCATAGCTGCCCATGAGTTCCCCCAATCACAGCAGTTCCCTGTGCCTCAATGCTGTCTCTTATACACATCTAGATGTGTATAAGAGACAGGTCACAAGCACTGAAAAGATATTATTTATATGTTTTTGACTGTTTTGGCTGAGTTTGAGTTCCAACAAGAATACCAACCAGGTGCACTTCTTCATTTGAAAATAAAGTAAAATTTGTCAGAATTTTTGTAATCCCAAGGCTTTTTGGTAAGATTACTTGGAACACTCAGAACAGAGTGTGGTTTTATTCTCCGTGGAACAAGCTGACTGATTTTTAATGAATTATACAAAATGCTCACCTGCTCCTGCTTTTCATTGCAATTTTTTTCAACTTTTCTCCAGAGGAAGGACATGCTAGACATGCTAGAGGGTACTTTATGACGTTGTCTTGGACACTGGGTCAGTCTACAGGGCAGGGTAAGTGCAGATTCAACAATATCTTTGTCACAGTGTGTCAAAATAAAGAAAGATGTTGGAAGACAGTGAAGCATTAGAGTTCTAATGTATTTAATAAAGAAAACAAATGAGCAAAAGCTTATGTAAAGACAGTCAGATCATAACCAGAGTCCAAAAAACAAAAAGATTCCACAAAGGGCAAAATGCAAAAACAAACAAACAAAAAACCCAAAACAAAAACAAACCAAAACGAAACCCCACAGTCCAAGAAAACAAATACCAAATCCCACATACAAAAGCATGATCAGGAGTATACAGGACACACGAGGGGAACGACGAACTGACACAGAAACAGAGAAACACAAGGACTAAATAGACGAAGAACTAATCAGACACAGGTGGAACAAATCAGGAACAGGTGAAACAAATGCTAATCAAAAGGACGGGAAAAGGACAAAATGAAACAGGAACTACCTAACAAAAAAAAAAACCCAAACCATGACAGTCTGGCTCAAAAAACAGTGCAGCATTTAGTTGAAGCCTACTGAAATAACTAATTTAATAATTTGCATCGTGCTGCACCTTGAGCAAGAAAACGCTCAAATTAATTTAGTTTTGCATACGCATTGTTCTGTTGTAGTCATGTTCAACTGAATGTGAATACATTCATTTACATAATTTTCCTTCATATCTTTTGCACTTTTTTCCCAGAGTAGACTTGAAAATCCAAAATACAACATAGTACATTCCCTCTGGCCTGTAGTGCTGTTTATCTATCTAAAATGTTTTGGTGTGAGTTACTGAGTTTTGGAGATGTCGGCCGTAGAGATGGCTGCCTTCTCATCAGTATAATGGAACTAAATGGCCTGTGGTGGTCAAAGCACAAAAGAAATACTACTTACTTTCTTTCTACAGCAGAATCTACTGGAACTACTTTCTTTCCAGTGGAATAAAGGTAGTTCCAATATGAAAATGTTCACAAGCGGGTTTATGGATTGCCTTGAGTAACTGAGTGATGATTTTTGGAAGGAGACATCGGTTTCAAATTTTTCAAATGTGCTTTTTGTTTCCCAAATTTAACCACCTACCTTTGATGCCAAGTCCTGACCAAGTAGTTTTGTTGCCTAAACCTAACAAAGAAGTTTTTTTGTCTTATTTTGAAATGCATATATTATTGCTCACTTGACTGTGGTGCCCAGTATGTGCAAAAGTGATGCTACAGGCGTACCTAGAGCATCACAGTCTGAAGCATAGCATCACTGACCAACCTGCCATATCTGACGAGTTGCGATGTAGAATTCTTCATCTTGTGAAACTAAAAAATGTATCTCAGATATAAATGAGTCATACAACATAAAATTAATAGTTAGCATCAGCTTTGGCATCAGTACAACCAACAGAAAAGCTCATTCAGTGAAAGTGACTCCAGTGGCATGCAGTTAATTGCTCACTACCTGTTGTTAAATCTTGCTGACCTTTTTAAATGTGTCAGAAGCCGCACGACAGGAACAAGATGTGATTACAAGGAGTGAGAGTAAAAATCCACTGCACTCATTTCAGATATGCTTGGAGGTGTGGTTTTACCTCGAGGTGGTTGGCATTCTTTTCTGACAGAGCTGGCCCAGTAGTTGCCCCAGGGAACCAAGCCTTGATTGAGACGTTGGATAGAGAAAGCTGAAATGACCGTAAATCTGACCATAAATCAGTCCACCAATCCTTGAAGGCATACGACAGTGTCAATTCAAAAGTGAAAGCTGAGATGACAACTTGTTAAGAAAAATAAAACAGTGATACAGTGTGTATAGCAGGATGGAACTTGTTTGAGTTGGTTTGTGACAAACTGCATTTTGACACAGTCTCTGCAGCACGTACAGTAACACTAAGTGCTGTCAGATTGATCTTTTACCTGCAGCATCAGCAGTGTTGGGCAGTAGCGGCGTTACAAGTAGCGGCGTTACTAGTTTAACTACATTTCTCAGTAACGTGGTCGTAACGTCGCTGTTTTCTTCATCAAATAGCTTTTCAGCAGTGAAGCTACTGTAGTGATCAAATAATGTGGTAGCGTCCACAGAAGCTACATTCCCCCAGGCATTTCTAAACCTTGAGTGCATCTCTTCCATGTGACGTCACGTACCTATCCTCCTGCTGATGCCTGTCTTAGACTGTGTATAAAAAGATGCATGCGAGTTGTCTGATGCAGCGGGGCGGGAAGGAAAGCGTGCAGCAGGGGACAGTGGCAGAGGAGGGGGCAGAGACGTGTACATCTCGTGGATCTCCATGACCATACCTTAACAAGTTCATGTGACTTATCGAGTCTTCACAGAACAATTACACATTCTGGTGTTTACTGTGCAGCCCCAAAAGGAAGCTCCTGTCAATGTCCAAGACGTCCAACACAAGTTTAAGGACACACATTCAGGTATTCCCACGAAGTTAACACAACAATCGCCAGCTAAGCTAATCATCACAACTCAGTCAGCAAACACCAACAGCTAACATGGCACTAGCTAGCAACATGTCCTTTGGCAGCAAAAGAGTAAAACTCTGTGTGTGTGTGTGTGTGTGTGTGCGTGTGTGTGCGTGCGTGCGCGTGTGAAGGGAATTTAGGCAGGAAGAAGTGATCAAAAATGAGAAGACAGGAAAGCTGAAAAGTATAACTTTGGGTTATTTTACTCAGAAACATTATTTGTGCAAGTTTTTAAAAAAACAAAATTCTCTACAAAACCAAATTGTTGTGTTCAATTTAAGTAAATAATTTGATATTTGTGTAGATAGCTCCTAGTACAGAAGGGGGCTAATAAATATACTACTAAACACAGACAGACAGATACATAGATAGACTACTTTATTAATCCTAAAGGAAATAAACGGGTTACATTAGCCACTTAATATTAATCAAAACACAAAACAATGAGGTAGATAAAAGAAACAAATACAAATAAGACTGAATTACAATGACCAATTAGACTAACTCAAACAAAATAAAAGCTAAATTTAAAAGAGGAGAAAGATGACGAAAATGTTTATAAAAAAAAAAGCTTTGATGTAGTTAAACTACTTTTGTCATCATATTGTAGCTTAGCTTGCTACATTTCTCTGGTGGGTAGCTTCGCTTCATTTAATGTAGAATAACTTGTAGCTTAAATCACTACATTTTCCAAGTAGCTTGCCCAACACCGAGCATCAGTCATGAAACTGCATAGTTGCATTAATAACATGGTAAGTGTAAATGGGGTAGAAATGCATGCAGAGATGTTAGAACAAAATGAGCAAGAGGACTAACAAGGTTACCCGTGGAACAGTGGGACAGTTGGATGAGTGTTCCTATAAAAGCTCAGTCTTGATTTTAAATGTTTTGACCCGTTTTTAGGCCTTGCAGTGGGTATCAGGCTGTGCCATCATACATTTACTGAGTCCTCTGACAGGTGACACCGTTTTCTAACCCTGATCTAACATCTCTTAAAGCTGCCTTTAAATCCCACTTTCACCCAAGCAAACAGCAGATATATGGCAGCTTGACTGGCATCATTGTATCTGCATAGGTTAAAGTAGATATCTTGTCTCGAAGCCTTTGAGACACACAGTTCCCTCAACTGTGCAACAGGTCTGACAACGCAAAGAGTAAATGTGACATTTTGTCACCTTTGCAGCAGCACAGAGTTTACAAACTTACTCAGCAGGTTAATTCATACTGAAGAAATGAACCATGGGAAAACTCGAAATAATTGGAATTGAGTCTCCTGGGTGCAGACCTGAGGGTGTGTCCAGGGAGGTGTGTGCAGGGCGAGGCGGGTGTGACAAAGGTGCTTGGTGCAGATGGCACCTTGGCTAAAAAAAAAACAACCTCAAACTCAACCGTTTGCATCAACAGCCAGATAAAGAGACGCATAAACAATGTGTCACTATGAACTGACGCTGATGAGATCACTCTATAAAAGAGGCCTTGTACTGAGTGTTTGCAGAGTTGTCTCTTATGCAAGAGCAGGTCACCAAGAGAGCTGATGTCAAATTTTTTTTCCTGCAGGTTTCAACAGGATAAATTTAAGACCATTGTGAATGCAATTTAAAGGGACAGTTCAGCCCAAAATCAAAAATACATATTTTTTTCCTCTTGCCTGTTATGCTGTTGCAGAGTTTTGGAGATATCGGCTGTAGAGATGTCTGCCTTCTCTCCAGTATAATGGAACCAACTCTTGGAACTGTTGGTTAGCTTTAGCCACAACTAAACTACATAGTTAATTGTAGGCAACAAAACTACATCGTTAGGCTTAGGCACAAAACTTTTGATTAGGTTTAGGCAACAAAAACTACTTGGTCAGGATTGGGCATTATAAGTAGGTGGTTACATTTAGGAAAAGATCATAATTTGGGTGAATGTTATTTATGTAAGTTGGATACAAAACTAATTTGCGTAAGTTATAAAGAAGTCCAATGTTGGCTATTGGTTTCATGCAGGACATGAACCCTGGTCTCCTGAGTGGATGTCCTGTGTGTGTGACCCATCCATCCACCCCTCAGTCTCCATACATGGACTTTGTCACTCTTAATTCTACATTACCTGACTTTCATGGCACATCAAAACATAACGATAGAGGGGCGCCCCCCAGAAATGGCACTGGGTGACTACCTACAGAGTCATAATTTGAAACATAGGGGCACTCTATTGACATGTTGGGAGTGAAAAAGGTTTTATTACACACAACTTCAGTCAGATTGAAGGACCACAGCCTGGGAGTAACATGTTCCCCGCTGATTTATACTTCTCAGATTACTAAAAAAAAAGTACACTCTGTCAGGCTGTGTAAATTTGCAGGTTATTCTACTGTGGCAGGTGATAATAAATTGAACGTATGAACAGTTGGTGCTTAAGATCTCTAAAGGACTGGTTGTTGATTTTATTCAGGATGCTGCAGAACAGGTCTCCTCCCTCTTGTCTTTCCAATCCCTCTCATGGGAACTTAACTTCGGTAATGCCTTACCGTCAACAAAGCTCATCAGCCACTCATTTCTTGGGCAGCTGACAAAGTTCAGTATTAGTCATGAGGCCTCGATTCTCATTGACACAGCTGTGCTGTAAAGTGTGTCACAGACAATGTCCAGACAAATTCAATGACACATGCAGCAACAGAGACAATCAGGATCATCTTCTATTGTTTTAAGATGCTAGACAAGCAAGGAGGGCCAGAAGTAAAGTCGCTGATAACTCAACCGGTGATATCCATCTGCAGTCGACTCCCATCAGATTGAAGGTGCATGAAATGCAAGACTTCTCACTTAAGATACTGCATCTTTCCTTTTTTTGTATGCTGTGGATAAAACACAAATCTGTATTATTCAAGTATAATTTGACTAAAATAATAAGTTAACAAACAAAAAAACAGAAAAGAAATAGCAAGTGAGCCTTTATGAAAAGGATCGGCTTTTGCACTCAAAGTAAAGTATTGAAAACAGGAGCTGCCATCATACTCACACACACACACACACACACACACACACACACAGTCGTCTTTCCATCACTTCACACTGACTTATGTGAATGTTTGTCTCAAAGCTTCTGAGAGGCACAGTTTACATTCCCCTCATTTATGACAGTTAGTTTACATTCCCCTCATTTATGACAGTTAAACTGTGCAACAGGTTTGACAATACAAAGAGTAAACCAATACATTTTGTCACCTTTGAACATGCAGTCGCACAGCGAGGCAACTATATCTGCTTAAGCTGTGTACCAGGCCCGGTCCTCGGGTCAGAGGTAAGAGCGAAAGCTCGTTCACCGGCATAATGAACACTGAGGTAATTAATCATGGGAAACAAATACATAATTAGATTATGTTAAGTGTCTTGGGCGCAGACTGTAGGGTGAGTGCAGGGAGGTGTGGGGCAGGGCGAAGCCTATGTTACAAACAGGGCTGGGAGGGTTACTTATTACAATACAATTACCAATTACTTGTTAAACAGTGTACTCAGTAACCTAATCCAAGTGTCACAATACTACAGTTATGTAACCTGGATTACCTAAATATCAAATGGTGAAATTGTTTTGCATAACAGAATGTTTTATGTTAGTTGTTAGGTTTATTAATTGCCTGTTTCTTCTTTTGTTATGCACAAAGTTCAGATAGAGGTAACTATTGACATTTAAATGTACTTTGTTAAGTATGCTATTCACACTTCACACACAAACTTAAAGTAAATTGCATAAGTAGTATTAAGTAGTAACATTAACTTTAACATTTGCCTGATTTTCACTATAGCCCCCCGCTGTAAAAAAAAAAAAAAAATCCACCAGCTGCCACTGTGTAAGGATTAATATTTCCTGAAAATGACACATTTTCTATCCTGGGAACAGAAGCACACTATCCCGATGTATATGGGTTCCAAACCTCATCACTTTAGTGTATTATCTGGTGGTTTAATAATTATTATTGAGGCAGAAGAATGCCATTTCAACATTAATCAATATTATAATAAATAATATAAACTGTGCAGGCTGCGTGCAGCTTGACCTTCGCTGTGGCTGCCAGCCTGTGATCTGTCGCTGTCTGACTGAACGGCCTCATGGAAGAGCTATTTTACAATTCATAATATTTTAAACAAACAGAATTCGTTGAAACAAGTCATTTGGTGTTTTCAGAGTCATGATATTGAGCTGAAACAGATTCCACATTCTGCTGCTGAGCGCAGCAGACAGCTCGCACTGTGCATGCTTCAGTGTTCAATATAGTCGGCTTAATAAAGTTAATGATCATTCAAAGTTAAAAAGCTAAATTCTATAAACGCTCTCACTCGTTTGGTGTGAGGCTTTGGATGCATTCTTTGGGAGATTTTGGCATCTTTCTTCAGGGTGGGGCGCTTTTTGCCACAGCAAGGAAAATTCCATTATATGCTGCAGTATTTTACCCCGATGTATTCTGGGTAAAGTATAAATCCAGTGTTCTTGAAGCTTTAGGCTTTCTGGACACATGACTACCACAAAGACACACAAAACAACTGCAAAGAGGCACAAAACTGTCACAAAGACACATAAAAGACTTACAAAAAGACAAAACAACTACAAAGGGGCACACAACTACCACAAAGAGATACAAAACAACTACGAAGAAACACGAAGCTATGACAAAAAGACAAAACATTCACAAAAGTGACAAAAAACCCCTACAAAACCACTGTATCTCTTTCAATCTGGGTGTGTTCCCGCAAAGGAGGGGCGGGGGGGCTTTTTACATGTCTGTTCCCAGCAGCCTGTTGTCCATGGACACACATAACCAACCAGAACACTTCAACACTAGACTTGCTCTTTCAAAGCGTCTCATTGTATCGCTAGTCTTTTTAAGCACTGATGCAGCTTTTCATGCTGTGGAATCCTCCCTGTGGTTTAAAATGTAATTGCTTTTAGTCAAAACAGCTTTAAGCTATATTAAAATGAAGTTACATCATCTGAAAGTCTATCTTTGTCTCAAATCTTGACTTTTCTGCATCTGAATGGACACTTTGGAATGAGCTTCTAGTTTGACGGTGGAGCAGAGTTGCCTTTAGCTTTGGGTGAAGTCACATTTGTAGCTTTCGTCTCCATGCAACCAGCGTGAGTTGCTGTGTTTTACTACACATTCCTGGTGGTTTTGGGGACGGCGTCTCTTATTTCTGATTTATGGCTCCACGCCCTTTCACACCCATGCACACACCCACAAACATGCACAAACACGACATGCAAAGACTAGTTTGCATCATGGATCAGGAAAAAAGCACTATAAAATACTATTAAGGCTGGCTAAAGATGGATTTGTGTGTTCTATTAGTTCATCAGCTGAGATTTTCATTGATGACTTTTTATATCCGCCTTTGATCGTCTTTGGTTTCTGCACCACTCCTTCCAGCCGCAGAAGCTCCTGCATGAAGACAGGCTCCGACAAGAATTAAGCCTACCTGTAACCTGTCCAAGATCCACTTTCCTTTTTTCTCATTGGGAGTCAAATCTGACTGGATTCATACTTGGTGAATTATGCTGATGCCTTGCCCGAACCTGCTTTCTGCTGGCAGTGGTGAAAACAAGCCTCGCCTAAAGGCACCAATCAGAAAAGAGCTGTAATAACTGTGTTGGGTGAGTCTGATTAAAAATGACAATGAAAGCGCTGAGATGGTTGCCACCCTGTGCCCCCCGCCCACCCCCCCACCCCCACTCACACTCACACTTGAGAAGCCCCTTAGTTTCCTTAAAGCTTCTCATTTTTCATCAATCTTTTTGGACTCGGTGTCCCAGTTCAAGCGTATCAAAGCAAGGAAATAGCCCTGAAGAGATGATTATATAACACACCTTATGTAGGATTCCAGCTGCTCATAAAGCTGCTGGTGAACATCAGGGTTAAGATAAAGTTTAGCTTAAAACTACTTTTACAGACAAACTGCGGTCCATTTACCTTTTTCTCTTTCCAGAACACATGACACAGTTACTCCAGATAATCCACAGACCTTGTTGCGAGCTGTTTCATGTAGAAACTACTTTCTTTCTGCAGTAAAATCTATGAAAAGTACTTTCTTTTTATCAGGAAGAAAATAGTTCCTATGAAACTGCTCACAACAGGGTCTGTGGATTATTTTGAGTAGCCGGGTCCTGTGTTCTGGAAAGAGACATTGCTGCTGATTTTTTCTGATCGCCATAAGCACAGTGCCATCTCCAAAACTCAGCACCTCACACCAAAACCAATCACCGATCAAGATGGATAAATAGCCCTGCAGGTAAGAGGAGAAATCTGTATTTTGGAGCATGTAGAGCATGTGAGTTAGGGTTAGGGTTAGGGTTAGGTTCAACATGGCAGCTTCCATGGGTGGTTAATTTGGTGCTAGCTGGTTTAGTGAATGCTTCATTGGCCTTTTTTAAAGCAGCTGCTAGCACTAGTACTCAGTTCACTATCGTCCATTTCATTTTCAACATGGCTGTTTGAAATATTGTCCTCCTTATGTGCACTTCTCTTCATAATAGTGCCGTTTGGAGGCACAACTTCAGTGTTTGTGAATCATTTTCATTCTAACACAGTTTAGCTTGTAACTTGTAGATGTACGTATGATGTGTGTGCATGTATGCATGTGACTACATATTGAAACATTTCAGTTATCTGATACTTAATGTATTTCAAGTAGAAATGTTGTAGTATTTGCACAGTGTACATGGTTTTAAATTAATTTATTTCATTAAAAATAATAATATTTCTGATGTTCCTTCACACACCACTAGAGGGAGCTTGCGGACCACCAGTGGTACACGTCCCGCAGTTTGAGAATCTGTAGATGGACAAGTGGCACCACAGGTAAGAGGCAAAAATATGTATGTTTGATTTTGGCATGAACTGTCCCTTTAAGTCAGTGGTTTTCAGACTTTTTCTTCCCAAATCACACCAAAAGGCTAGACAAAATCTCTGTATTCATGTCCCTGCAAAATATCCTCTATAACTCAACAACCAAGGTAGCCTACTAGCCAATCACAGCATGGGTGGGAACAAAAACGCAAGTGTCAATCAATCAGGGTTTTTGATATGCCAAATTTCCACCATTCATTTTAGGGTGTAGAATTGGCCACTGTAATGGAAATGAGCGTGTACTGATATAGTAAATTGAACATTCATTGACAACATTTGTATAGTGTACATTGTAAGGGATAATGTAGAGTGAGTAGGTCATTACTGTGAAATAAATCCCAACAGGATGAAGCAGGACCACGATGCCAAACATAGCAGAATATCAGCGTAGACATCAGCCCGGTGGTGTCTGTTTTCTATGCTGCTATGACTAAGATTTGGCTGATGAAATGATTAAGATGACGAATCTGCAAAGACTGGGTGGCAGTGGTGATGGTTGGTGAATGGGTGTGCCTAACTGCAGCATGTACATACATAGGCAGATAAAGAATCAGATTTGAAAAAGACAGCAGAAAGATGGTAGACTAACGGTGTGCTATTGGTTGGAAGTGACCAGCTGATGGAACAGCTGATAACACATTTGGCAGCCCCAAAAAAATGACTGCAAGGGCATGAGTGGGCATGTGTGAGAGGAGTGTATGGCATGATGGTAAGACGAATAAACTACAGGCCCAAACATGCAAAAGTATTGTTTTCCTCACTGAGCTTTTGCTGTAGCTACATTTGTGTAAAATCACTGGAAAATAAGAAACATTGTGTTTTTGGTACCTTACGCTACAATAGATTTTTGAGTTTCAGTGTAGAACGAGCCGTTTCTATCTACTGCACTGAGGACGCCGGTCCACTTCCATGTAGGCACCCATGTTGCACCACCATTACTACTGTAGCCCAGAATGGACAAACCAAACACTGGCTCTAGATATGGCCTTCTGTGTTTTGGGCAAGTTTTGCAATCACCGTAGGTTCTCGTTCACACGTGAAAGGAAGGATGAGGCCTGTTGGTGTTTACAATCTGCATACTCACCACTAGATGCCACTAAATCATACACACTGGTCCTTTAAGTACATTTTATTACGAGTAAAACAAATTTTTCATAGGATTATTGGAGTATGGATTGGCGTATTTTCCCCAGAGCGGTATTGTTACAGTACTGACAGTTATGTAAAAGGCTGAGCCCAAAAAAAATGAGGCACAGGAGATGTCCTAACACAGCAAGTGAAAGGTGTTGGAACTGACAGCTGATGCATCAAATAACACCTGTCAACTACTATCATTACAATGCTTCTCTCCTCTGTTTGCTTTTCATTCATACTCGAACATTAAGATGCAGCGTGTTGGCTTCTGTCCCAGTTTCCGTGAGCTGCAGTGTGTGGGAAATATGTGCACTTCACAACTAACACAGAGGCAGAAAGGTCATTCTTAAACATACAGATTATGCTTTGCTTTGCAAACCGAGAGAAACCTGAGAGGTTGTTAATCATTGATCTCTTTTTGTTTGAGGGGGTGGATACTATAAGATCCACACCCTCAACCACAATGAGGTTAATCTAACACTTACCGCCTGTTAGACGTTGCCTGTGAGGCCAACTGGTGAATTCTAATAAACAGTTTGGTTACGAGTACATTGGTGTCCCCAGGGCTGACAGATGTCTCTGAAATACTATATGAAATGCCAGAATGCTACCACTGATTCTAGTCAATACACAATAACTACATTGTGTATCATTTCTGGGGCTGCAACTAACGATTATTTTCAGTGTCGATAAAATAGTCGATTATTTTCTCAATTAATCGATTACCTGTTTGGTCCATAAAATGTCAGAAAACGGTGAAAAATGTCAATCAGCGTTTCCCAAAGCCGAAGAGGACGTCCTCAAATGTAAATGTTTTGTCCACAACCCATAAAATATTCAGTTAGAAGACTAAATAAACCAAAAAAGAGGCTTTTTTTCTCAAAAAGAATACGTAAACCGATTAATCCATTATCAAAATATTTGCTAATTATTTTAATAATAGATTAATAATCAAATTAGATAATAATAAATAAATAATTAAAGCTCTAAATATTTCAACTTGATAAAGTTGTAGAAATAACTGAAGTTGGCTATGTTTGTCTTTTTAAAAATAAAGAAGAACTAATAATAAATTATATTGTTGGAAATACTGTATCTAGGTTCATGTTAAAGAGATCATTCAGATTGTACAGCTGTGGACAGCGTCAGCAGCATAACTTACTGATTTTGTTTAGGTGGCAAAAATATCAGATTAAGTGTATGCTATATTTAGAATATTTTCACCACTTTACCTTGCCATCAGATAGCCTTTCTGACAGGAATCTGAAGTTATATTGCTCATGTATGTCATTGTGGCACTCTCTCAAAACTCACCAAACTCCATTGTAAAAAATGGCAATTTTGCCTTGCAGAACATGGGAGAAGCTGGTCATCTGCTGCCTTGATTGTTTATTTTTGTGTGTTATTGTGTGACTTTGGTGTTTTAAAGAGTTAGTCTGGCTTAATCGAAATCACAGCATCAGACAAACAAACTAACTGACAGAGGCACAGCCATAGACCAGCAACTCTTGTGTTCCACAGAGTTAAATCAGTGATTTTATTTAAGGAGTCTGGTGGCTTTAGAGAGAGCCATATGTGGCTTATTTAACAGCGGCTTCCTGTTGGAAAAGGCTGTCTGACATCAGGTAAAGCAGTGAAAATATTCAAAAAAAATTTAATACACTTCAACTGATATAGATTTTTTAGGTGGGCCTTTTGTAGATTGCTAACATACGTTTTGCTGCTGACCCTGTCCACAGCAGTACATTGCATAGCTTCCTACACTGGTACTCCTGCTGCTTCTCCAAACTGGGGGCATGTCGACCACCATCTACTGCAGATAATGCACTGATTTCATAGAGCCCCACTTAAAAAAATCTGGACTGCCCCTTTAATCGGCTCCCATGGAGTAGGTTCCCAGCTTTGTGTAAGGGACTTAACTACAGCTAAGATCTCTGCAAAGTTACATAGCCATCTTTGTATGAAGACACAGGGAGGGGCTTTCTGGGAAATCACAGCTCACTGAAGCGAGCAGAGGAACCAACATGCACACCTGCAAAATCTCAGCGTCACATCAGGCATTTCTCCTGTTGACTGAGAAGGGAAAAAAAGCCAGCATTGATATTATTGTTTGGTTTATTTTTACAGTGCTTTATTTGACTTTGAATTTTGGGGCATTGTAGACAGGCTTTTGTATCTGGGTGTCCTCTTCAACTCAAACACTGTCCTCTAGTGCTTATTTTAAGTGTTTTGCATGTTGGCACTTTGAAACACTCCCTCCTCCTTTTTCACACCTCGCCCACTCTGTGTGACCGTAAATGATTATGAATCAGACCTTTATGGCATCAAAGGATGACACAACTGCATCTGAGTGACACATCATAAGCTGCAACACGTACACTGAAAGGATTCCCTGCAGAAATGTGTCATTTTAAAATGAAGCATTCTGTCTGTCAAACGAAAACTGTCTTTCAATGATTTTGACCATTTCTGGGGCAAATATTGAAACAGAATTTATTGAACTGATTCTATTACTTTATATAGTAAATATGGTAATACATTTTTGATAAATTTTTAAATAAATTTCTTAATTTCTATAATGGTTGTTCTTAGGTGTATTAATTGTTTGTCCAGCTATTTTCCTTTGTTATGTGTGAATGCACATTTAGATTAATAGCTGTAATTGTGCTCATTTAAATGTAGGCTAGGCTAATTTGTTCGTGTGTATGTTATTCACACTTTACACTCAGACTTTAAGTAAACAGACAAACCTTTTTTCTGAAGCTGCTGTTTTTACTCGCACACCGTCGTGGTCACCAGCATCATAACCTACAGTCCCAAAATATATTTCACTAGTAGTAATAGTAGGCCTATTGACAGGTTAGCTAGGTAACTGGATTTCTGTGTAGCTATTGTTAGCGGTTGATCTGTGTTGCTTACAATAGTGGTTGGTCTTTCTAGCTAACGATAGTGGTTGGTCTGTGTAGCTAACATTAGCAGCCAGTCTGTGTTGCTAACAATTGAGGTTGTTCTGTGTTGCTAACATTAGCAGTTGGTCTTACCTGTAAATATTTATTTTAGATGCTAAGTTCTTGGATGATTACAGTATTTCACAGTTGAAGGCACTGACAAACTTTTTCTGGGGCTGTGGTTTTTACTTGGGCCTTTTGACAGGTTAGCTAACTAACTGGATTTCTGTGTAGCCAACATTAGTGGTTGGTCTGTGTAGCTAATAATTGCGGTTGGTCTCTGTCGACTACACATGCATTCATTCATTCATTGGGCCATATAAGCAGGACATAAACCCAGAAACTAGATAACTTTTTCGGCTGATGTGCCGGATGAGCAGCTCTCATTGGACTGAATGGGCTTTGAAGACACTATCTAGTCCTTTATAACATATCTATGGTTCTGTGAAGTTAACGTTAGCGGTTGGTCTGTGTAGCTAACATCAGACGTTGATCTGTGTAGCTAACATCAGACGTTGATCTGTGTAGCTAACATTAGATGTTGGTCTGTCGAGCTGTTCTGCTTTACCAGTCAGTAATTTATCACTTACTTAGCGCCCTCTGTTGGTGGATTTTTATGGCAGACATTTAGATCACATGGTCTGTGTCACTAGCTGATGACATCATTAATAGGCCACTGATCAGTTCTCCATGTTAGGGCCAGAGGAGAGCTCGTGCATGTTTTCATCTGACATCATCCTGGTGTACAAGCGTTTGAAAGCATCGATGGTATGTAAAAATAAACCTTGAGTTCATCATTCATTCATTTATATGTATATTTTCATAGATTTGAGATATTTGTAAGGTTGCATGATATGTGGCTAGTGTATTCACAGCTACATGTTCTGGCTAGCTTTCAGTAAGGAAATGTACGTAAGATATACTGTGTTTAGCAACATTACGCTTCCAGTTGCCAAGGTATAATTGGAAATTATTTGTATTGTTTAAACACTATTATTTTTGGTTTAAGGTACTTAATGCTTCCCTTATATATATTATAATAGGAATTTGGACACTGTTAATTGGATGCTTTTTCTTTGTCAGTTTTAACCTACTGCCAGTTACCTCATTAAAGATGGACAACTTGATGAATCACTGTCTGCGTGGTAGTTGGGGATGGCGTTTATCTTCCTGTCAATTTATGCAAGGCATTTGAAGAGGACAGGACAGTAGCTAACAATAGCGGTTGCTCTGCGTAACTAACGATATCAGTTGGTCTGTGTAGCTAACGATAGCAGTTAGTCTGTGTAGCTAACAATATCTTTTCTCATTTCAAGACGAAATAATGTTGAAATTTTGCTATCATGACTGTACAATTATCTGGTTTCATCTGAGACCATTGTGGTGTTGTGCATGGTATTACTTATTTTAAAATA
>JAJHUR010104914.1:0-12770 GCA_027495735.1 Lutjanus campechanus
CCAGTGGCTCCCTGTGAACAATTGAATGGAAATGAATAACAGTTCTTATAATTATTTAATGCATTGTCATTCCCGCAGGCCCAAAGCGATTCTTACATTCTCTGACTGTAGAAATATGTACCCTATACCCCAAAATTAAAAAACTGTTTTAATATAGTCAACTAACATGGGCGTCACTGACTACGTCTACAACTTGGCGCCTCTTCCTCTAAATTTTGGCAGTGGCCAGTCTTATGTCTCCCTTGAGTAACTACGGATGCCAAATCAAAAAAAAATATTTTTTTTTTTTCTTTTTTTGTCCTTTTCCAAACAAAAATGACTCGTTTGATTGTAAAAGTTGCTGACACCTGTTCTAGTGTGACCGGGGCTTTATAGTCTTATATTTTTGGCTGTCACAACTTTACAACAGAACAACTTTACAACAAAACCATGGATTTAGATATGTTAACACTGCATTGAACACTTCAGCACACTGCTGCAATATGTCAACGTCACTGCCATATTGGATCAGCCTTCTCCATGTAAATCATGAACCCTTGACTATAAAAACAACTCATTGAATCAATGGTTGAGAAATGTAAACAGTATAGTGTTGGCTGCAACATTGACATACAATCCAAATGCCAATGTGCCGTGTATGTAAATATATCTGTGCAAAACAGCACGTAATTTCAAGTTGAAAACAAGTCCCTTCAAGTTAATTTCCACAACTAATGCGCCGATAGCTTCACCACTGCTGTGTTTACTATGAGGTGCTTTGTTTATGCGGTGGCCTTGCACTCTAGTTTTCCCTCAGGACAATAAATGGCAGTGTGTATCACGGAAGATAGGCCTGCTTGGTATGATATGTTCATTTCGATTTAATTAGTCAGCTGTGTTTAATTAATTCAATTGTTATACTCATTAACTGTGTTTAATTAGTTCAATTAAATTCTGCATTCATTTTCTGAGAGAAGCAGCCAGGCAACAATCAGCCATGTGAAATAGTCGTTATTAGAGCGGCCATTATCATTTGGGATTCACACATGACTTTCCTGCCAAAGTGCTCCGAAAATATTTATCAGCGTACGGCCGAGACATCAGCGGGATCAGTAAGTAGTTTACAGAACGCCGACCCTCTGAACAAGATCGGTTACTGAATAAGCTTATTTATTCTGCAGTAAATCCCTCTGCATGTGAGACGCTGATGGGACGAAGATTTCATTCAAATTTGAATTGATTGTCGACGTCCAATCAGTCATAATGTCTTATGGGGGTCATTAAAATTCACGCGGTGCATCTCTCTCTGTCACTGGAGACTGAAAACATGGAGTTCTCATACCCATCCAGTCATCCTCCCGTCTCTGACAGCGAATGGTCGCCAGCATTTAATCTAGTTCCTCTTCAAATGTCAGGAAGACAAAGGGCTTCATCTGTCACGGCTATCGATCAGGCATTATTCTCCACCGCCGCCCCGATGGATGGAGTATCTCAGGGCCCCTGCGCAGCACGCCAATCCCCGCGCTAGTCAGCTGGCATTAACCGGCAGCCTGCAGAGGTTTCCTTCACTTAGTGCACAGCCTATGAGTTTTACGCACATCATTATAATGACATGACAAACGAGGGGAGAGCGGGGAGTTGTGGTGCCCTGAGGGAATCCTGTTGCAAATGCCAGTCGACGGGGGCCGATGATGCAATATGATGGCTGCGATAGCCTTGTACAATGATGATGATGGGGCTCGATGTCTGAGCGACTGGCAGGAAAGGTGAAGGAGGGAAGGGGAAGGCAGAGCGGCTGTGGGAGGAAGAATTTATATGAAAGATCCATATTTGTCTAATCTCGGCGCGGCCGGGCCTGCCAGACACTACCCACGGTATTTAGAGCGGAGAGCCAAGGCCTATCTTTGCCCCTCATTGACTCTTTACAGCCTGGCAGCTTTCCATAAGACGTCTCGCTGGGGAAAGTGGGGAGGAAAGAAAAAGAGGGATGAATGTCACCAGGGGTGACTGGAGTCGAGGTTGAAAAGTGCTTCAGTGAGAGCTGCAACAGTTAATCTATTATTAAATGAATCATCAACTGTTTTGATAATATTTTGAGTAATTTTTTCAAGAAAAAAGTCAAAATTCCCTGATTCAGCTTCTTTAATGTGAACATTTTTTGCTTTCTTTACTCCTCTGTGACAGTGAACTGAATATATTTGGGTTATGGACAAAACAAAACTTTGGCCTTTGAGAAACATGGTGTAACATTTTTCACCATTTTCTAGGCAAACAACTATTGATCGAGAAAATAGTCGACCGATGGATCAACTTTGAAAATAATCATTAGTTGCAGCCGTAATTTTGGACAAAGTGCTTGAAACTGCTTGAAACTGTAATTGCATTACTTTCAAAATAAATCGCTCTTTGACTGAATTCTTTGCTTTTTAGATCAAGACATAAAATAAATCAGAGCGAATCTAATATTCTTTTATTTTTTGTGGATGCAAAGTCTACTTCCAGACACGTGACGCATTTTGAAACATGAAACTTGTGTTCTCTTTTAATTTGTCACCTTTTTGTAGAATTCTATCACAAAACATTATTTTGATTGTTTATACACTGTAAAAAAAAAAGTTAAAAGGCAACTTACTGTAATAGATTTTTTAATTTTGGCAGTTTCAGCTGCTATGTATCCATAACCAATCATGGCATTGTTTGTTTGCTAGCTGTCTAAAAAAGTGGAAAAAAGGAAGCAATATTATTTGCTTGCTAACAAGTGGTTCGCCTAATTAGCCTAGTCAGGATGGCTCAGCAAAGAATTATTTTGCTCAACCCATCTCAGAAATTTTGAGTAAAAACTAGTTTAAATTTAATCTTTGTTAATTTTAAGATAGTTATAATCTTTCATTGATATAATTTACTTTTCCTCTGTAGATAAACTTGAATCTTTGAATTTTAGAAAGTCAAAAGAGAATTATATTTCAAAAACTGTGTTACAGTGAGCTGTGAACTGTTTATTAACCATATATTAACCAAATATTAACCATTATTCCCTCAAAGAAAACTCAAAGATTCAAGTTTATCCATAGAAGTCTTTGGTAAAACTTTTTTTTGGGGGTGGGGGGCTCAAATCTTTGTTTTCAGGAACACAAGGCATGTTTTTTTATATTATGGAGGTAGACTCCAGTGCATAAAGAAATATAAACAAATAAGTGCCTACGGGAAAAGAAAAAGACAAGAGAAAGAAAACAAGTCACACATATTCTTGTACATTACTTTAGTCACAAATTCATGATCATTTTGACCGATCTTCCATTTTAATTTAAGCCCAGAACCGTTCCCACGGAGATGCTTCTTCCTCCTGAGCATACAAGCATAAGATGCTACTTCCACAATTGCATTAATCCATTCCGTCAGCTCTGGAGCCTTTGTTGTCTTCCAGTGTCTTAAAATAACTCGACAGATGGTTAGTATACCGCTGGTAAAACTTTTTTTTTTTTACCGCAAGAGTTTGTTGCCTTGAAATTCTGAGTTTTCACCTTTTTCGGCTTCACAGTGGTCTAATTTAATGTGATAAAGAAGTGAAATAGGCCCTAATCATTTTGATAATTTCAGTTAATATATGTGTGATTTACCACAGCTGTAAGGTGCTGGAAAAGTTTGAAAATACACTTTGGACCCTGGTTGTAGGAGTATAGGTGGGTGATGAGCGTTGTGGGCTTCAGATTCACTTCCTGTTGCTGAGAGAAAACGCCAGCGCCGGCCACCCCTCAGTGACACAATGTGCGCTGCAGCCAAGCACGAGTAAATGATGGATGGCATGTTATTGCTCCCACAGGTCTCGCTGGGCGCAGTTCCAGTATGACTGCCAACCTTCCGAGCAGAGCGCCAGCGGCTGCAAGCAGGAGAACTACGGAGCATGTCTACTTGCGTACACCGGCCTGATGGGTAAGAACTAAATCTTTCTGTGCCAGCTCAGGCTCACCCACCTCCTGTGATGGATCAGGAACAAAAAGGTTTTAGAGGGAGGAAGGCGGAGAGCAGACAAGTGCACTGAACAGGACTCAAAAGAATGAATCAAGGATTGTGATGAGAAGCGTGGTTCGACGATCGATGGAGCGCTGATTAATGTGGCTGCAGCATGCCCGGCCAAGTCGTTGGCATTATAAGTAGTGCAATTACAACTATTGACCGCTGTTTTGAGAGAATTATCCCTGACGTGACGATGAGTGGGAGCGGGCAGAGGCGTAGAACACGGCTTATTGTACTTTGGATAAAAACTTAACAAAAGATCACATAATGCACAAAAGGTTGTTAAAAACCACTCGGTCCAAACAGGTCATTATGGGACAACAATACCACATTGAACCGCTGCAAAAAGAGCAACAACAACAAAAAAAAAAGGTTGTTTAGTTTGTGAGGGACTGAAGGAGACAGATTAAGGAAGACAGAGACAGAAATCTGTGCAGCAGTGATTGGCCATTCTAGACAACTGAAGTAGAAGTGAGACACCAAGGTGTTGTTGTTTGGAAGTCTGGGACCCAGAAAATCGATGGAGGTAAATCAGAACTTTTTCGCCACACTGCCTCAAAGTGCAGCAATTCTATTTCCCACCTCTTTAAAAAAGAAGTACAAGCTACAAGGCTATATTACCCTTCCTGGAGAATGACTTCCCAATCACTTCCAACTGAAAAGCTCCAAAGGCAGAAAAGAATAATAATAAAAAAAAAAGAATACATGGAGGAGACCTCTGTGATAGAACCTGAACTTTGCACTGCTGCCCGCTGCACTTATCAGAGTCCACCAGGCTGCCTGCCTCAGGTGGATACGCATGTTACTTTACCCCCTTTTTACACCTTTCAATAACCTGCACTGTGTATCCAGATCGTATCCAGTTATGATTTAACCTGATTACATTTATGCCACGTGTCTCCAGTGTGCACGTTAAGATCCAATCAGGCTCCAGAAGTCGCTAAAAGTTGCCATATGGGATCATACACTCGTTTTCATTCTTACAACATCGCTGTGTGTTTGCATAAAGCTTTGTGGCTGTGTTGGTTGCAGCGAGGAACAGATCGCCTGAAGGCATATAAAAGCTAGATAGAGAAATCTATAGCCAAATAATCACAGACTTACTACAGTACAGGATTGTTGCATAGGCCTGTTTTAATTAAGAGTCTTTTTTTTTAAAACCTACAAAGGGAGGGAGTGAACTATTGAACGCTATATTGTATTTATTTTCTTATTCTTTAACAGACTAATTATGTTTTTGCCACTCATATGACTCCATATAGAACGAGTCACTGGTTATTTACAATAACTTTCAGGCAGAAACCCCTGCATCACGTACTTATAAGACAGATAGATTGTGAACAATAAAAACACAAACAAAATTGTGTTAAGAATAACAAAATAAACACAGGAAACCACTGAAGAAATTCTCAAAAATGGCATCATGTTGGATGTTTTCTTTTTTTTATGATGTTATTTCAAAGTCTATACATCTCATTCATCTAAAATTTTAAAAAAAGCTTGTTAGGTTGGGAGCTTAATTTACCCGTTGGGCCACAGAGGGGGAAAAAGAAGACAGCTTGAATTTACCCCAAACTATCTATAGTTAGACTGTTTTCACACTGAATCAGGCGTCGCAGCAATTAGGCAGAGAATTGTGTGGTGGTGTTGTGGGGCGCCGGGGTGTTTATTTGTACTGAGAACATAACTGCTGCGAAACAATTAGAAAATAGCATTTTATTATTTTTCTGACCCAAAGCTGCGCAGTCCTCTCTCTCAAACACATTAACACGAACAGAAGGAAGCTTCTTGGTATAAACTGCACTCAGATCCGGACATCGGAGCTGCGTACATGAAATAAACCAAACGTGGACATAAGAGGGAGAGTATCATTGTTTGGTTTTAATGAACTCTGCCTGGTTAGCGCCCAGTTTCACTGATATTTCAGGCCGAGTTTGTGTGACCAGGCGGTGAGGTGTCACTTATGATGGTTTATCAAAGGCAAAGCAGTGCAATCTACAAAATAATCACAGCGTCGGATATGTTGTACGACAGTGTTTATCTATATGTTTTTAAATGTTACAGATACAGCTGAAAATAACAGCGGAAATAAAACAAGTTTTCAGATTTTACATATCTCCACAATTCAGACTGTCAGTTTAATACCCGTTAGTGCGACGTTACTGTGCTTCGGTCTGTAGGAACATCTGAGATCTGGAGAGAAAGAGTATGTGAGAAGCTCAAACGAACTACTTGGATATTTACAAGATCAAACTAACTATTTATATTTCCACACTAATTCTTTTATGAGTTCTTTTTTGTGGCGCTCCTATGACTTCATATTGGAAAACCGTGATTCAGAGATCTGGAGAGAGAGTGAGAGAATTTTACAAGAAATTTACAAGCTATGGGATCGTAATCTAGAGAGTGAGAGAAGCTCACTCGCACTTCCAATCTTGAGAGAGTGTCGACGTAACCATAGGCCAGGACACCTCTGCAACACCACAATATTTTTGACACACATTTCACCTTTAACAAATATTGAGCATCCTGCGACATGAAAATTGCCGTAGACCATATCGCAATTTTGATAAAATTCTGCAGTGAGTGGCGTCCTCCTGCCACACACTGCCTGCGCATGGTGCAAGAGCGGGAGGAGACCATGATGCTGTCGGCAGTTAGCTGCTATATTTGTCGCTAGTTTCCTTCTAGGAATAAAGTTGCTAAGAGGGTCTGAAAAATTGCTAAATCGACAAAGTCACCAACCAACGAAGGTTTAATTTATATGTGGATTGAAAGTGCACGTGCTTTCAAATGTTTGGTTAACGTGGAGATGTTTTTGCCAGCGGATCACAATCCATCCTTTACGCCTGTGCTTTCATGTGGTCAGGCGCTATCTGACTGCAATCCGATCACCCAAAATGCATTTTAAAGCAAGGGTGTGTTTGAAACTCAGAAAACTATAAAAGCTAAACTGCTCCTGTACTTGTTTTGACTTGGATCTGTTGTAGCATCACTGAGAGATCAAGAGGCGGATAAGCAATCAGCTCTGTCTTTTAAAAAAAAAAAAAAATGCATTTATATGATAAATACATCCACAAAGAAAATCACATTTCAAAATAATTGCCTGTCACGGAGGATCAGAGTATTTTTAGCAAATGTTAGCTGGTTTCCAGCACCCAGTCCTTTGAAATACACATACAGTACAACTTTATTGGCTCGGTAATGTCAAGTGCTGTCAGTAACTGGGATCGAACCAGTCAACATTTGATCAGCGGGCTGCCAGCTTAACTAACCTGCCAGTCTGCGCCTCCGTTTCTCTTCACTCCGCTTTCATCTCGTCTCCTTTTTTATATTCCTCTCCCTTCCTCTCTCGGCGAATACATTTATGTGCACACTAATAACTCAGTCCTAACCTGATTAGGCAATGTTGTGATGATAGAAATTGCAACGTAAACTCCTTTTATTTGATTATCATAATCAGGGTAAGGTCATAATCAGGCTAAGCATAACAAGATTAAATCAGTAAGAATTCTGCTCAAACGTTCAATTAGTTGGGACATTAAACTCCTCAGTCAGACGGGCTTTTGCCTATGAAAAGAAATCATAGCTCAAAGTGGCGCAGGGCAGCAGGTAGGATATGTTGAGTAACAAAAAACAACAGAAAGAAACCTTGATTCAGCTCAGATCGACTGAATAAAAGACACCACTTCTTATTCATGTGATCTTGTGTTCACATTCAGTTATTGCAAAGCAACATGAGAAGATGTATTACTTCAGTGCGCCTGTAAACATACCGCACTGTGCTGTTTCCACCTCTCTACAGGAAGCACAATAACTCCCAACTACCTTGACAACTCCACATCCAACGTGGGACCCTGGTGCTCCTGCGCAGCGAGCGGCAACCACAGGGAACAATGCAACGACTTCCTCGCTTTTTTCCACGACAACGTCTGCCTGAGTGAGTAACCCCCGCAGAGAGAACAACACACAGTAACAATAACAACCCAGACAAAGAACCAGGACAAGTGTGAGAACTATCAAAGTCTGTACTTGTGAACAAAGTCATCGATGATGCTTTCATGGATTTGAACACAAGTCAGTCTAGACCTAGTTAAAATGCAACTTCATCAGCGTTATTTTCAAGGTTTTTCAAGTGGAAACTCCCACTGAGCTGTTAGCAAAGAGTAGGTTATTGCTGGTCAAGTCAAATTTTATTTGTACAGTCCAAAATCACAAATCTGTGCAGCGTGCAACACCCTCCTGTCCTGTAAACCTTCAAAGGAGTAAGGAAAAACTCCCCCAAAAATCCTTTTAACAGGGAAAAAAAATGGAGGAAATTGCAGGCAGAGCCACGGAAGAGGGATCCCAGCATATATGGAAAAGGCCCTGTCACTGGCTGAATTATTTTCGATTCTGGGGACACACAGGAGACCATTATTATGGGTGTATTTTTGTAGTTTTCTTACAACTCTTAAAAGAAAAGATCTCACAACCCACTCTGAAGCTTTTGATATCTTTTGTGGGGTCGGGATCCCCAAGTTTGGAACCAGCGATACAGAGTATAATGTTGTCTGTAGTCTGTTGCCTGTGTAGATACTGTACATTCCTCTCATTTTACACACCTGAACAGAACAGAGCAGAAGAGTTCGGAGTAATTTAAACTGAAGATTTGGAGAAAGAAATGCCTTTGATTGGATGCTGCTATTGATAAAGCATTAAACATCAACAGCTAAAAAGTAACTAATACTAATTTGAGAAGAATACTTTGTACTTATAGTTTTGTAAAACCAGTACTTTTACTTTGATTGTAATTGAGTACATATTTTTTTAAACATTGTTCACTGGTGGCTTTCAGCAGATCATAGTTAACCCTGAGGGGTCTGAGCCTATTTTGGCCGTTTTTGAATACTTTTGATTTTGCCTTTATATACTGCACCACATAAAAAAATGTTAAACATGCTTCAACTTCATCTATATGATCTGATAAGTATTTATTCACTTCAACCTACGTTATTAACACATTGGACCCAAAAATACACATAAATCATCAAATGCGAATTGAAAAAATATACTATTTATTACAATAAAAAGCTGATTCGGCCATTTTTCCCCGTTTTGTAATATGACGCACTTTTACGCTCGGATAAATATATTTTGCACTATCAAATCAAAACTGTCATATCTCCGGTTTTACGTGGTCTGTCAACATCAACTAAAATCTGGGAGAGTTTCAAATCCGCACTTTCGAGTAAAGTTGACGGCAGCGCTGCAGGTGACCTAGTCTCTTGATTCTTCATGTGTACGTACAGTTCAAATAGTTGGTCACAGTTATAGTCTTTATGTAATGACATTATATGATGTCCTGCCATTGGTCGCTTGCTTTGAGCGGCATTGCTGCCACTGCTATCTACATAATCACAGTCTCTGGGAAACAAGAGAAAACTCCTAGTTGCAACCTACACGCAGAAAATGACAAATCAGCACCTGAGAGACTAATGGTACGAACGTGACAGCTGTTACCTTTTCTTTTGCAGTGATGTTGTCATTTTAATGCCGGGGCTCGCTGTTTGTTTCACCAGAACAAGTTCCTCCTCAACACTATTTTGCAGAAGCAATGTTGCTGCATCCTGGGGCTTAGCGCCGCCCAAGGTGTTTGTGATTGGTTTAAAGAAATCCAAACGAGTCAGGGTGTTTTCTCCCCCCCATAGCAGAATGTGTATGCATAGAGCCAGACCTTTCTCCAGCATTGAGCGCTGTGGAGAGAGGTTTGGCTATGCAACACAAGAGGAAAAAAAAAAAGGACCAGAAAATAATATAAATAAATATGACAAAACACACACACACACACTCAAGAAACATTTAAAAAAAACTTAAAAGACAAAGAAAAGAAAAAGGAAAAAAGTGAACAGTACATATTGAGATCTGCAGTAACCTGACGTGCACATTTTCAGTTTTCTTTCAACCACTGCTGACAGGTCACCTGCAGACCTTCGCTTTATTTCATTTCTTGTTGTATGCTGGGAAATGATGACACTCAAGACACATGAGTGACACAGTAAAGACTCGCACGCTCGCGTCCTCTCCATGTGTTTACTTCAGTCGATATTAATTTATGTCTCTGCGCACATAAGACGCGCCGACAAACAGCCCCCTGAGTGATGGCGGGCGGCGGTGACAGACCAGTGACATTAATGAAACGCTACAGCTGGTGGCACAGAGTAATGCGTTACCACGTATGTTTGTTTTGATTATGCTTGGAAATTTATCACCGCGGGGAAAAAAAAAAAACTACATCTGATGATAGAAACATGTCTTTTTTGTTTTTTAGTGGCAGCGCGACTGATAAAACAGAGACATCAGTGAGTGATAAACTGCAGCTGGTGTTACATAAAGATCATCCACCAGTCCTCCGTCGTCTTTTACCTTTTGTTGTCGCTTTTATTCACCCAACAACAACAACAACAACAACAACAACAACAAAACGGCTCTGATGATAGCAGATCATCCCTCTGAATGACTGATGGCACCGGTGACATTAGAATGACACTGGTGACAAAGTAATACGAACCGTAGCTGCTGGTGACACAGCAGACGCTCAAGTTTATTTTGGGTTATTATTTTTTTCTAACAACAGAAGAAGACAAGTTGTCGGTATGAGTAACAACGCCAGTGACAGACCAATGACACCAGTGACAGTACAAAGCGAACTGCAGCTGCTGTCATGTGGTGACAAAGTAGACTGTCAGTGTTTTACTTTGTTCAAAGCTGCGTCGTAGTTCAATTATGACAAAAACAAAAGTTATCTGCCGTCATCAGGGGTGGAAGTAACAGATTACATTTACTCTCGTTACTGTGGCAAAGTTGTTTTTTGTGTACTTTTTTGAGTATTTTTTAAAATCATAATATTCCTTTAACTTAAACCTATTGCAAGGAGTTTAAACTGGTTATGAAACAGCCTCAATTTAATACCGATTCCTCTGATGATGAGACCATCTATGAGGAGATCAGCTGTTTCTGCCACCAGGTCAGATTCTCTGTGAAATCACATAAAAAGAACCCGTCTGTACGTTTTCCCACGTAGTTATAATGACTAATACATTAGCCAGAAGCAGGCTAATTTTATTTTTGATGTTATATTTGGTGATTATTACGCTGGAACACTGCTACTTTTGTCTACAGGGGCCTCCAAAATCAACTAAATATCAAATTTCCTCACAGTAGCCTTACGAGCCTTAACAAGAACAACAACATAGGAAGATAATAGTAAGAATAACTGTGTAATTTACTTTATTCTTTATTATTATTCTTATTATTTTGAGAAGCAAGACAGACTTTTTGAAACATCTGGAGACATGATGGGGTTAACATGGAGAGTATAGACAGGCAAAAAAAAAAGGTCAATATTGAGCGATGCCTTTGGATTTATTGGGTTTATTTTTTTTTTTCTTTTCCTTTTTGTTTAATTTAAACATTTGATCAAAAATTGTCATAACTGTGAATTAGAGATCTGGGGCATTCAGAGGATATACGTCTTTCTAGGAATATTAATAATAAGGGAGTTTGTGAGCAATTTCCTGAACAGACATGCTCACTGAAAAATGCAACTCTTTACAGAAATCTGCAAATGTCAAAAGTTTTAATACCAAATCACAGCGTGAATTTTTCTGCAGTGCTCCTCAAGGATATTTTGGAGGGATTGTGGCTTTTTTAAAATCAATTATCAAGTCAAAAATGGTTAATTTGTGCATCAAATCTATACAAGAAATGACATCAACACACAAACATATGAGACATAATCTTTCAGATGATGATGGTATAAGAGCTCTATGTGACAGACAGGATGTAACGATGCCAAAAACTCAAGCTGTGGTAATAGCATGATAAAAAGTCCATGATATGATATTTATTGCAATATTTTTTTTTAATGTATGAATCTAATATATTTGCCAGCCTATTTGTGCTGTTAAAAAAAAAAAAAAAGTACCATATAATGTTGAGGAAGATATCCTGGAACGGCACTGAGACATTTTTAAAAATTATTTTATTATGTTATAGTGTATATTATACTCTATCATACGCTGTTGACTGTTGCTGTCGCTCCCTAAAGATCCATGTCGCATCTCTAAAAATGACAAAAATGGTAGAGAGGGAAGGAGTGGAAGATGTTAAGGATGACATCATCATGAGTTAGGGTTTGCGTTATTCTCTGCATAGCTAAAAAAAACAGAAGTTGCGTCTACCTCAGTCAGTCTTTGGTTTATTTTTCGCCAGGTGGTACTAAGTGACCCAAATCAAACACAACCAATATGTCGAGTGACCAAAAAACTGCCAGCTGGGTTTCGTCAAAATGTTAACATTAAATGCTGAAATGCTCACAGTGGATCCTCCAGCGGTGATTTCTTCTGTTTGTGACATTTCTGAGGAGCTCCTAACTTCTCATAGTCTGATTCAGGCCAGAATGTTTGGAAACTTTAAGGACAGCAGTGGGACAGAGAGACGAAGTGGACTGGTTATACTGGGAGAGAGAGACACTGGTTATGCACAAGGCTCACAGAGTGACGTTCAGATAGGTGAGAACAACAACTAGACAGACAACAACCACTGTGTTGCCTAGCAACATAGCCTTGTGTGTGTGTCTAAAGAGTCAGCAGCTCTCTTTGCTTTAATATGTGTGTTTTTGGCTGCAGCTGCTGTGGACTTTATATTGTTCAGTCATCTCTGTTCTGTCTGTTGTGATGATGTTTTATTCCGCTCTTACTTACTCTCCGTGGCTTTATATTAACTGCCACAGTGTC
>JAJHUR010104917.1:0-14403 GCA_027495735.1 Lutjanus campechanus
AAGGTGCCCTTTTAGTGGAAAAAATGAGGTAAAGTGCCATTTAAAGTGCCCTACCAGTGGACAAAACATGACAAAATGCCCTCTAAGGTGCCCCTCCAGTTGACAAAATGTGTTAAAACGCCATCTAATGTGTCCTTTCACTGGACAAAATGAGGCAAAGTGTCCTCTAGCGTGCCCTTCCAGTGTACCAAACATGATAAAGTTACTTGGCTTCTATGTGCCCTTAACTGGTTAAATAGTTCCCTGTGAGTTTTAATTTCAGAGTTGTAGTTAAAACATTTTAATCTAATCTAGGACTTGGAACATTTTCACCTGAAACACATTATGATTTTCAACATGCTGCTGCCCCACCACTTATAGCTGGTGCCCTTTTTATTTTTCGCCCCTGCCCCTCAGACAGCTTGAGTGCGCCACTGAGTAGAAATGTCTCAGGATCAGTTTAAAGGACAGTTGGGATTATTTGAAGTGTGGTTGTATGAGATGCTTATCCATGGTCAGTGTATTAAATACAGTAGATGGCGGTCGACTCGCCCCCAGTTTGGAGAAGTAGCCGGAGTACCGGTGAGGGATGCTAAATAATGTTCTGCTGTGGACAGGGTCAGCAGAAAAACGAATAATGGTGTCCTACAGGTGAGAGGCTTGAGAAGCAATCTTGTGGCTGGAAGATCCCCAGTTTATTCCCCCACTAGAGGGGAGATAAATCTGGGTGGAGAAAGTGAAAGGCAGCAGTTGCCTCCCATCATTACCTGAGGTGGCCTTGAGCAAAGCTCTTAACCCAGTGGAGCTGTAGATCAGACTGTGGTTGTGCTGGGCAGCTTCCAGCAGAGTGTAACCCACAGACTGTACGTTAAATAGCATCCGTCCCGGATGCAACAGAGGTGCTGTACCTGAGAGGAGTGTGGTTCGTGAGCCTGCATCGATGCAGACTTACTGTTGGACGGCTTTACAACCCGCTCACCCTTAAGGCTGACTGGTTTGGGACTACATTCAATATGGCGGATCCTCCACAAACCTGCAAACGGCAGGGGAGTGCGTAGGGGCCAGTTTGGAATTGAGCTGTTATCTTACCTGCAGAAGTCAGGTCCCCACTTGGGCCACCTCAACCAAAAAAGCCTTGAAACACCCATGCACTAATGAAAACATGCTTAAAATTTTACTCAATTTCTGCCTTATTCTGCCAATAAATCCACCTATATCTTATGCTTTGGGCCTGTAAAAGGAAAAATAATGATGCATTTTTCACATTTTGCATCAGACATTCTGTGTATCATCAGAAAATGTAGCTTTCCAGCAGCATTTTAAATACAGTTCTTGGATCAGAGCTCAGCTGTGTAGCCTGCATGTGTAATGATGGACTCACTGAGGGTCCAGCAGGGTAGAGGTCAAGTTTTACTAGAACAAGCAAAACGGAAGCATGGTGCAAGACTTGAGTCCCAGCCCTCATTTAAAAGGCTAATTTCAAGTTCAAAACTTTCCTCTGCTGCTGTCTGTAAAGTAAGTCATACTCATATATTTGCATCTATTAGTGTCACTACAGTAGCCTAAGTGCAGCTCAAGTGAGGTGAAGGATGATATTGAGTAAGATAAGTTATATCAGAGCCACCGTGATTCATTACAGTTTAAAATTCAACAGCTGTAGACTTAGTCAGCCTATCAAACGCTTCAGTGATGGAGTGTGGAGGAGCCCACGGTTCTGTCTGACCCATCCTCCACATCCCATCATCCCTCACACACTGCTGCCACTGATTAATTCATCACTGCTACACTTTAGGTGGGTTTTTATAAACTCTCTCTCCAAATACACTGTATATATACATATCAGCTGTTGGAATTTAAATGTTTCTGTTAATCATGGTTAACTTGTTACGTTGCTACCGTTGTTACTACGGTGGATTCTTCCTGTGTTTAATCATGTTTTTAAGCTGCTGTTTAATCAGAAAAAGTGTGAGGTACTGGCTAATGAGTCATGCCTGTCCTCCTCTGGACATTTACACCTGCAGACATTTTTATATCTTCTCAAATGTTACAAATTCATAGAAATATGTGATGCATAATATGTATAAATGTTGTCAAATTGCCAGATTACCTATTAATCAACTTATTTCTGTGAAGATGTTTTACAAACATCTGACATAGCAGCCTTAAAAGGATATTCCACCCCTACATGATTACATGATAGTCCACTCAATATGTTCTCACCTCTATGCCGATGTGAGGATGGGTGAAGATCTTCAGTTCACAAAACAATCCTGGAGTTTAAGCAGAAAACAGGGTTGCAGCTAATGGCAGTGAATGGAGACCACAAGACGTAACAAGATTTTTTTTAAAAGATGTAAAAAAGTAACAAGACAAAAAGATTAATACGATGAAAACGAGACACAAGACAAAAACAACGTAACAAGGTGAAAACAATGTAAAAGTATGTAAACGGCGAAACAACATGAAATCAACTTAAGAGGACAAAAAATGAAAATGTTGTAAGAAGACCAAAATGATATAAAAGACTTCAGAAGAAAACAGAATAACAATACGAAAAAAAACGACATAAGACGACTAAAACTGTAAAAGATGTAACGAGACAAAACAGACTCGACTGTGGAGAAAAGGTGAGGTTCAGTTAGTTTTATTTTGAAATGTCCAACCTTTTTATTTTTTAAAGCCTGATTAAAACAACATAATTGTTTTAATCACATGATGAAATAATAAGATGCTCCTGCACACATGATACCTCAAGTGTGATGAAAACCTCTCAGCAGATGTGTGAGATGTTTTCTGATGACTAAAGAGAAGCTGCCCTCCGGTCCTCCCCCAGATTCATTGCGGGGAACAAAACTCAAAACACACACAAATGTCATATTAGCTTTTTGGTGGCTCTAGAAACAGAGAAAGGGCATCGCGGACGCAGCGTGGAGAGCAAAGGATGGCATTTGAACCGCGCCGACAGATGTGCTGTTTCACCGACGCCTGAGCAAACAGACGGTCGCGCACATGAAAGTGCGCGCGTGTGAGAGACAATGAGGTTTTTTGAGGTTGAAAGAAGAGCTCTGAAGGTGGAAGGGCAGCGGACGGGCGTGTGTGAAGGGACAGCTGGAGGGGGGGCGGTCAACGTTAGAAACAGCTGTGGGCGAGCTGCAACCAGCTACAGGATGATAAATACAGTACATGCAGAGTACAGTAAGAACGCTTCAAGGTGTCTGCTGTGCATGTTGAGCCATTAAGTTGTTTGTGTGATTTTTTTTTTCTGGCAACTTGACTGTCAGATAGTCAAAACTCTGCCAACAAGGTCTGTTCATACACACACACGCACACACACACACACACACACACACAAACGGTTCCTTTGAGTTCCACAGATGTGACTTTGTTTTTCACTCTCAGAGGGTAACATCAAAGTATGTAATTCTGTGTGTGTAGGGGTGTGTGTAGGTGTGTGGATGTGTATTACTCATGGTGTGGGGACATAAATCTGTTTGTGGGGACTTGTCTTTCTTAAGGGGACAAAACACCAAAAGTTCTGGCTTTTGTGTATGTTGTTCCTTCATAGTGACGTTGAGCAAATGTTGAAATGATCATTGATGATCATCATCTCCTTCCTGCATGGTCTTGTGGGGGGCGGGGCTTAGCCTCCACCTAACAGGCCACACCTGAGCTAATAAGAGGCCTGAGGCTTTGTTTGCTGCAGCTTGTTGGTCTGCATGTGCTGCTGCCTCTCATCTTGTGGACTTGGTGTGTTATTTGAGAAAGTTACGAATATCTGTTATAGTTTTGCTGTTTTTCTTTTATGATGAATGAGTGTTTTGATTAGAGTACATTTTTTTTACTGATTGTTTATGTTTTCATTTACCTTTTAGCCCTTAAATCATCATCTGAGAGAACAATAAACTGTTTATCAGCTCTCATCTCTGGTTCTTGTGCTTTAACTTGGTGTCCCAGTGCAGAAGCACTTTACTTGATCCAGCTACCAAAAGGACAATTTTCTATAATCACTCTCACGGGATCTTCTGTGGGTCTGAGGTTCTCTTCAAGACTCGACCATCGTCACATACAGCTGTTATCTCATTGATTGCACTTTGAAAGGTCAGCAGTAAATGAAGTCAAATAATTCAAATCATTTGAAAAATGTGAACTTCGAGTGCAGCGGTCAGCGGCAGATCCAGGCGGTGCACCATGCTGAGGGTTGCCGTGCTGCTTAGTCGGGTGCCACCGCTTACTCCACAGGAAAACAATGGGACAACAAGTGACCTGGTAGCTCAGTCATTAGAGCGTTCATCCAGTGTACTGAGGCTATTAGGCCTTTTGCACCAGTGCTTTTGGCCACGCCAAGTCAAACCTTACTGCACCTACTCTGGAGTGGGACCAAAGCAAGCCCAACCCTCCTCCAAGCAGGCTGCGGTGACGTCTCGCCAGCCACTGCCAACCTGTGATGAGCCTCCTTTCTCTCCCTCAAACAATGTGACATTGTCGTGATACTCAGCTTGTGTGTGCAGGAGAGCAGAGAGAAAGATGTTTCTTAAGTCTCTTTATCTTTAGCTCTCAGTGTCTTTGTAGCTTCTAACAAAATCTTTACGTTTTGAAATGTAGTTTCTCTCCTCTGTCGCAGGTTGTATTTTCAGGTATCTGTATGATCTTCATACTCGCTTTCAACTGTGTTGAATGTTAAATTACTGCTGATGAAACTCCCGATTGTGCTGCTTCATAATAAAAGCATTTAAATAACCAAACAACATAGGACTTTTACTGTGAAGAATTTAAGGAAACAGTGTGTTTATCCCAGAGACATACATGAACAGTTTATCCACACCACTCGAGCTCGTCTTCGGGTAAAAGACTCACCTTCAAGTGGGTCGCCCTGTTGTAATGGAAATGCAAACCCCTGTCGTGCTGGGCTGACGGGCTCAGTCAAAACAAGTTGAGTCAGGCCAGCTCTGTGTCTGAAAAAGGGCCATTAGAGTCCTCTGGAGTGGCTGTGGGTTCTGACACACCCTCAAGCGGGTAGTCCTGTTATAATGGAGATGCAAACCCCTGCCATGTCAGGGCAACAGGCTGAGTCAAACCAAGTCAAGACAGGCCGGCTCTGTGTCTGGAAAAGCATGAGTGAGAATGACACACTTATTCTTTAGGGCAGGCCACATAGACTACATGCCCGCTGGTGGCGTATTACTGTACTGACACTGACACACAGACACAGGGACGACTCAGAGTCAGAGAGAGAGACTGAGAAATTACTTGTACAATGTCATTTTTAAAGATTTTTTGAAAATATTAGGGGCTTGAGCCTAAGAGCCGGTAAAATATTTAAAATAAATATATAAATCATATGTCACAATAAAGTTAAATTAACAGACCTAATGTAAAGATCAACAGAGCAAAAAAGTTTCTTTCTTGACCTTGAAAACAGTAGTTTGACAAAAAAAAAACCTCTTGAGCTGTTTTTCAGATCTAACAACAGCAGTCGTCATGGAGATAACAGCTCTCCTTGAGCTCTGACAGTGGACTTTTTACGCAAGTTTTTTTTTTCTTTTTGTTTCTTTTTTTTTTGCAGATGATCAAACTGTGTGCATTCCTAAACTCAACCTTGAGCTCACTGAGACTGTATGATGGTGAACGTGTCCATGCTGTCTCCGTCTCTCTGATGCTTTATGAGCATCATGAATCTTTTCAGTGTCTCATTGTGTTTCCGCCGTCTCTCTCTCTGCAGCCGGACGTCACAAATCAATCCTGTCTTCTTTGTCGTCATGACTCATTGCCGCCCTCCCTCCCTCTCCTCTTCTCTCATTGACACAGACTTTAAGACGCTCCACTCCTTCACTCGTCTATCCATCCTTCTCCTCCCTCTTTGTAGTCGGTGGGGGGAAAACTTATGAGCGTCAGTCTTCAGCTCTGTGTGAAAATGATTATTCATCGTTACTATTAACGCTCTCATCATGGCGGCTGTCATCAGGAGCTCCCTCAGTCAAATTCACTTAAGCAGCAGCTGTCCATGTTGAGCTGTGCGATATTTCACTGACACACACTTCTGAATACTTCTCTGCCGCACGACTCCAACTAAACTAAAACGCAAAAAACACATGAATCAACAATCATTCAAATTTTCTGCATGTCCCAAAATAAAAATGATCAGTAATGCTAATACCTTTAATGAAAAACACTTTATTTAGTTTTCTAAAATAAGTACTTGAGGAGAAGTGCAGAGTCGGTGATAAATATCTGTAAGAGGCGACGACAAAATGTGTCTCAGCAAATAAATTGTTAGAATAGTTTTTTTTAAAAACTCAAATAAAACACAAAAAAGTTTGAAACTTAATGACTTAAATTACTCTGTCAGCAGTTTATCTCCAAAAAGTGAATCAGGGAGTATAAATACTTAAAGCTGATTCTGACTCTGATTCAGGAATTATTGAAATTAGAGCCCGATCGATGTATCGATCTGTCGAAATTTATTGGCAATAATTATTATTGGTGCCTGTCACAGCTTTATCAGTCTTTATCTTTATTGTCATATATGTTGTCCAATACCCATCAATCTGAAAACTTATTGCAGATTTTTTACATTTATTAACTTTATAGGCAGCATTCTGTGTATATCTGATCTTTTTTATATTCTGGTTTAATATATTTATCACCCATTCTTGAAAATTGGGACAAATCATGTCCTACCCCCAAAAAATTTGAATATTATTAATGTCACCATGCTCATTTCTAAACTTGCTCTGTGCCAGAAAACACCCCTGTCCCAGACAAGAATTTATAACTTGAAAGAAAATTTAAAAATCTGTTGAAAGCCTTTAAAATCTAAAACTAACGATACCTGCTGATGAGATGAGTATTAAAATGTGCTATTATAATCATCTTTGTATTAGAATTAATTTTTTTTTTAATGAAAATGTTGGTCCTTTGAAGTTGTGTTAATCAGAGCCGTGCAGGTACCAGGACGCATTGTTCCTGAGCTTCTGACGGCCACTCCCATGTCGCTGTGTATCACCAATCTTTCCTGTAACCATCATTTTCACTGCTGATTAATCTGTCAGTTATTTTCTTGATTAATCAATTAGCGGTTTGGTCCATAAATTATCAGAAAATGGTGAAAAATGTTCATCAGTGTTTCCCAAAGTCCGAACTGACGTCCTCACATGTCTTGTTTTGTCCACAACTCAAATATATTCAGTTTACTGTCAGAGAGGAGTGTTTTCTTTGAAAAAAAAGGCTCACACCAACTAATCGATTATCAAAATTAATTTAATGACCATTTAATTGATTAATTGTTGAGACAGGTGTCACGTTCTGAAAAGTGAATCTTTGTTTTCCTTTAATTTGTCTCCCTTCTGTAGAATTTTGTCATCAAACATGATTTTGGTTGTTTATAGCACAGTAACATCTGATTTAAACATTTTGAGCATGTATATGTACATAAATATATATATAAATATATCACTTATGACAGCTGTAATGTGCTGAAAGAGCGTGAAAATGCTGGAAAAGTGCTTGAGTTTGACTTCAGAAAAGGTGGATGAACGCTGTCTTTAAAAGCACTGAAGTTTACATCCTCTTTACTGAAAGCTGCATCATTTCCAAAAAGGATTAACATAGACTACATTTTCACAAAACTTTAATCAGCGTGGCGTATGAACTTATGTCAAAAAGATGCAGAACTGCAGCAGATAAAAAGGTGTGTTATCGAGTTTCTCTCCTCTTCCGCCGCTGCCTCTTAACTCCTCAAGCTCTTGAGTTTGTTCGTTTATTTATTTATCGTGGCTCATTTGCCTGAGCCAAGTTTGCACAGTTTTCTTCTGACTCATTAAGGAGCTCATGCAGCAGTAAGTGCTGTCCAAGCAAACAGCCGCCGCCTCACAGCTTCCAAGTGTAAACTGAGTGAACCCGAGCTGACACCGTCATGTCCCTCAGCGCACTTATAATTGGGAGATTCTCTGCTCTGATCTGAGACTGTGGCGTCTGTCTGACTCCGCTGAAGATGCCCATGTCTCTCAGCGATGACAGCAGACATTCTGAACGCTCCGAGCGCATTTTTCAAAGGCTTGTATATTCACTCGGAAAAATGAAAGAGGTGGAATTAAGATTTTATACACAGTATACCGCTGGAATATACTACGTGAGCAGAACAGTTACAAACAGTAGATCTCTACCTTTATTTTAAATGTGAAAAATACAGTCAGTTTGAAGGATAAACATGTTTTCTGCCCCAGTACCCTGACATGTCTGCATGCCTTCAACTCAGCTGCTCATCATGACTGACCAAAGCAAATTAATGAATTCATAGAAAATAACCCAGTCCAACAAATTAACAGCCTCACAGGTCACCTGTGCAAGATTCGGATGTCAGGTGATGTGGTATAAAGAACATCAAAGTCCATGTATACACAAGGTGGGTCAAATAAACACAGGGCTTTCACCCAGGAGACCAGGGAAGGAGTAATATGTAGTAATTATGGGTGCAAAGATGGGTACAGCAGTCCAAATAGTGAGTTGTTTCCTCCCTGTTACCAGACTTGGGGAAGTTCAGGCAGGATGCAGGACCTGCACAACATCGTAAAAGTGACAATAACAAGTGACAACGAGTCCTCCACTGTAAGTTCATCAGCTGTTTAACTGTCAGTTGTCTGTCAATGTAAAGTTGAGCCTGTTATCCTGAAGAAGCAAAAGCTCACTGCTCTAAAATAACGCATTTGACTTTGAGTCAAGTGGCTGCCTGTCTCACTTCCTGCCAAACTCCATTAACAGATTGCTCAATTTAACAGTTATCAACATCTACGCCTTCTACCAGATTATTAATGACTTCTAGCAACTCATAAACAGATACTAACTCATTCTGCAAACATTTGTCATTAATTTGAAGCCCGGAATAGAAATTTCAAAAGAGGGACACTGTGGCTGTGATGCTGTTGTCAAGTTGTATTTCAACTTGACAACATGTTTATTCTTCTGTCTTTCCTTGATCTCTCATAACATATCTTGATAATTTTATGATTTATTATAGCGAATATATTACAGATTTCTCCTTCAAAGTTTTAAGTTAGTCACAAGCTTCTACAAGGAGTTTTTAACAGGTTATATAATACTGATACCTCTGTATGACTGACATAAATTAATGAGACCGTCTGCATCTGTATAGTTGTTCTTAATATTTTCCACCAGGTCAAATTCTTCTTGAAATTAGGTTAAATGAGCCTGTATTTACATTTTCCCCAGACAAAGTTACAGTAAGCAGTACGTTAGCCAGTTAAAAGGAAGGAGGAGATTTTTATTTACATAGTTTTGTTTGTTTTATGTTATATTTTGTGGTTATGGTAAAACTTTACCACTTTTGTCAACAGGGGCCTCAAATATCAGCACAATGTTAAAGTTCCTCAAACGGTCATATAGGTTGTCTGTGCAAGCAGCTTATTACGACCCATATTAATGTTTATTGTTATGTATTGTATTGGCCGTAGTAATTATGACGGAGCAGTACAGGGACAAAAGGCCATCTCCTTTAATTATAAATAATCATCATAAAGGAAGTTTTTGTATGTTTTACTGACACAGGCCTGATTCTGGGTGGAAAAATAAGTATTTTACACCTTCAGGTTATTATTTTGTAATGTGATAAATGCCGAGCACAGTGTGGGAGGTCTGGTGCTCAGACTGTGCGTCCCCATGTGCACCTGTGAAGCAGCTGTACCAGCCTCAGTTAAACGTGACAACGACAGCTCAGCAAACTGAAAGATTTAGCTCAGGAAATGTTCAACATGTCTGGATGATTCAGAGTCACGACATGAACATAGAAGCCTTATTCTTATTTGCAATGTGTTATAAAACAGATTTCTGGGGTTGATTTCTGGAGTTCACGGTGGGAAAACAAGATCTGGTTCTCACACGTGTCAGAACATTGAGCAGACGAGGGCACCCTGACAGGAAACGTTACAGGTAACTTACATCACTTTTAGTGTAGTTCATCTGTCCACACAGAGTGCCATTTTTTTTATTTTGTTGTTGATGGCAGCTGATATTAAACTGCCCAAAATAAAATGAAACGAAAAAGGGTTAGGGTTTAAAAAGTAAAGGCAGGTCCTGCAAATTCACTAGCTAGTTTGAAATCACTGTTTCAGCCATTAAGTCACTTCTTCCATAAATAATAAACACACTCGTTTACTTCACAGTGAGCAGTAAATTGTGGTTTCAGATGCTGAACAATTTGTGTCATCACTGACAGACTCCCAGTTGTTTGCTGCAAGTTGTCAAAAAGAAGCTAGAATCTTTATTTACCTTGACTGCAGAGAGAATCTGAAAATCATTGCATTCTACTTTAATTTACATTTTACACAACATCCCAACTTTTTTGTAACTGGGGATGTAGTTTTGTCACCATAGCAGTCCCTTAATAGTACTCTTACCTTGTACTTACCCCTGCTCAATCCAAAAGCTGGCTCAAGAGCAGTGCAGTGAAGTATATAAAACATCAGTGAATTACTCTTTTCCCCTTTACAGCAAATTATCACACAGGGTATCAGCAGGTGACTGTACAATCTCTTTTGTGGGTTTTCAGACAGTGTTCTTAAGACATGCAGCAAATACTGCTACATGTACTATAGCCAGGAAGCTCATAGTTGCATAATGCGCAGATTTTAGAAAAAAATAAAGTAATAATTTTCAGTTAATTAATCCATCCATCTATGTTTTTCCATGTTGTGTCAGAAAAGGTAAGGAATGGTATGGAAACCTAACCAAGTAGTTTTGTTCCTAAACCTAAATAAGTGGTTCACAGTGTGAAGCATATGTTAAAAAAGGCTGTCTGGCTGCGTCAGGTACAGCTGCTAAAAGGTATCTTGTTTCACAGAGAGTGCTGTATATACCAAAAACACAGATATACCACTTGTGGTTTGTTTTGCATTATGTTTATTTAGATTAACTTTTGACACAGGACACTCATCATCATCACTGTGAGAGTGCTTCTTTTATGATTTGTAGGAGTATTCATCTGTTAATAGCCGTTGTCTTTGTACCACTGAGCTCTGGCAACAACGTCGTTGGAGTAGTCTCCACCTGTTGTTTCGTCATCCACTCCTTTATAGGACTTGACGCTTCCATCTCCCATGTTGTAGGCTGCGATCCCTCCTGCAGAGACAATACAGATGAGAACAAAGTGGAGCAAAGTGTGAAGAGAGTCGATGCATGTGCGGGTCTACTGGTTCAGTAAAACAAACCTTTCAACTTTTGCTCTCGGGTCCAGTCAGGAAATTTTTTGCTGATCTTTTCGATAAAATCAACCAAGATGCCGGTGGCTTGGAGGAGGTGTTCCTTACTGTCCCATGCACCCTTTGCAGAGTGCCTACCCCCGAGTGGATGAATATCAACCTACAAAAATGGGATGAACACTGTTGTTACTGTACTGTAATGTGAGGCTCTACTAGTGGATCTAAGTAAAACAGTAGTATTTGTTACAACCTGCATCAGTCCCCAGGCCTTCCGATAATCACCCCAGCCATAGTCCAGTGTCTCTCCAGCCCTGGACTCTCTGGAGATGATGGCAGCAATGAGAGCTGGATCAATTCTCTTTTCCTCTGCCACTGCTTTGATTATTGACTTGTAATCTTCCATTCTGCCTGCATCAGTAGCTGCCATGTGTCGTGATGCCCTCACACCTTTAGAGAGAAATCAAAAACAGAACAGGATTATGGACTCTACATCTACCTAACATCGATATCCTGTCAATTCATGTATCTAGAAACACTGTGGACGCAGAGGATGAAAGCTACAATTTCTGATCAGATCAGCTCCTGTGTTTCTCTCTGCAGTGTTTACCTTTGTATCTCAGGTTGTCCTGATTAGCCGTTTCCCATGAAGCACCAGTAGTGTCAACTTTCATGATGTCTCCATAGTCTGCAAATGTTCAGTTTATTAAATTATTTTTCATCAACACACCTGCTCATCAACATTAGTACAAAGCACGAGGACTTGAAGGGACGGGACTTTAAAGTTATAACCCTACACATCTTTACAAACAAGAGCCACAATAACAAGAGTGTGTATAAATGGCATGACTGTTAATGTACTGACGATTTTCTGAAAAGTCATTGAAAAGTCCTTGAATATGATGTTTAAGAAGGTGTGGGAACCTTGAATTGTGAAATACGATCAAATTGTGCTTGGTTGGTAACTTGTGTTGTCATTTTACTCCCTAATAGATTACAGAGCCAACTGATACTGGAAAACTGATGAACTGAGGGCTTCCTTCCTTCCTTTTCTATTTCTCTTGTTTGTTTGTTTTTTGTTTTGTCTTTTTTTGTCTGTTTTCAGCTTGTGATTTCTCTTTTCTCCCAATGTGAAGCGTCTTTGAGTGTCCTGAAAGCGCTATACAAGTTTAATGCATTATTATTATTATGGTGACCACCCTGCAGACTTTTACACAGGACAGGGGCAGACTTACCATTAGGCAAAACTAGGCGGTTGCCTAGGGCCCCATAAAACTCCTCATACACTTATGGTTGATACAGTTATTACTCATTTGAGCACATTAATTATGTTTTTGATTAAAATCCTTTTGCTAAAATGCCAGCAGAATGCTTAGTGTATTATGTGTGTCCCCAGTCTCCACTATATTGGATCAGTCCATCTTACTGCGCATGCGCAGAAAAGATCCAGGAAGACAGCAGCAAAACATATGAAAACAAACAGTGTGAAGAGGTGAGAAAAGAAAAGAAAAGAAAAGAAAAGAAAAAGAAGATGAAAAGAAGCTACCCCAGTGGTGCTGAAAAGAGGAGAAAGAAGAAGGAAAGCAGAAAGTTGCACTCATAGTTACCTGAAGTGACTTCCTTCTTGGCAATGGCAACGCCAACGCCAATGACAGCGACAGCGACAGCAGCAACAACCCCGGCAACGGCAGCAAAGGGAACAGCAAGCCCACAACAGACAACAACTGCAGGCAACATGACGTAGACACCTGTTGGAGGGTCCGTCGTGTGGAGATGAACAATTAGTGAGTATAAAACTGTCGAAGGGGTGATTCCCCCTGAGTCCTGAATTTTCACCTTTATTTATACAGCAAAAGGTATTTTAGACACCTAAAAAAAATCAATATCAATATCAATATATTAGAATATTTTCACTCTTTACTTTTCTGTCAGATAGCCTTTTCTGATGGGAAACCACCATTATGTAAGCCCAGTGTTGCTCTCCACCAGACTCCTCTTTTAGAGGATTGTATCCATTTTTAATGGATGTTTAGGCATCTAAATGTCCAAAAGCTATAAATAATGTTTTGTCATTTGTCACATATGTTCATGTAGATTTAATTTAAAATTTACTGTAAGTTTACACAACTAAGACTCCAGCAAAGAAATAATTTATGTGAACCAATGATTTTGATTAAAGAATACTAATGTAGCATTAACTATGTCTACCAGGCCCAGTTAAAGTTCTGTGTTAAGACAACTTATCATGTTTAGTTTCACCATTTGTATAAAACTAAAACAGTTTGAGGCAACATGTTTCCACGAGATCTTCTTGTGAAGTCAACTGATTTGGGTTTGTGGCAGATCTCTGCCAAGCAACAGATAGTTTGGTTTCAGTTTGTTTGTTTTTTTCTTTAGATGCACTGAGTAGTGTGCTGGCATTTATTTATTAGATTATTTTTCATCAACACACCTGTACATCAACATTAGCACAAAGCATGAGGACTTGTGCTATAAAATACATATTAAATGTGTTTCAAAGACAGATTTGTGATATTACCTTGGAAAATATAAACATTTAATGTAAAAGTAAAGTGATAAGATACACTATGGTTCTCTGCGAATGAGTATTCCAGCATTTCTATCAAGTTCTAGTAGTTCTAACAGTAAAATAATATAAGGACCAACCTGTTTTTGCTGTTTCTTCTTCTGACGATCCCGTTGAAACTGGAATGCAAGAGCTGCAACACAGTGGTCTTCAACTCTGTGGTCTAAGGATGGGATGGCTGTATTTACACCATAATGTTCACAGGAAGGGTGGTCTGTCTGAGTGGTTTCCTGTGGAAGCTGCCCTGTCTGAGTGGGTGGTTTCCTGTGGATTTCTGGATGTGTTTGATATTGGGCTTTCACTTTACATGGTGGAGTTTTAACTTGCAATTCTTCATGCAGCAATAAATTGAATCTTTTCATGATATGTTATGGATTGTAGATGGTGAAGTCTCTAAATTACTTGCAGTTTTGTGTTGAGAAACGTTGTTTTAAAACTGTTGGACTATTTTCCCCACACACCTTTTCACAAAATTGTACAGTAAATCTCACCCCATACATGTAAACAACTTAACCTCTGGAGGATGCTCCTTTAATATCCAGTAATCCTGTTATCAATTACCTGTTGAATGTTCCAATGAGGTATTTCTTGACCATTACACAACTTTCCCAGTCTTTTGTTTACTCCGTG
>JAJHUR010104918.1:2258-12619 GCA_027495735.1 Lutjanus campechanus
AAAAAAAAAAAAAAAAAAAAAAAAAAAAAAAAAACTGAATAAGACAAACACAACATAAAATCTACAACAAAGATCTAACATGATGCAAAATACATAACAAGACAAAAAGATGTAACAAAACGAAACAAGCAGGAAAAGATTTAACAAGACAAAAAAACAACATGAAGACATAAAAGACGTACCGAGAAAGAAACAACGTAAAAAGACAAAAAAGCTGTAACAAGATGAAAAAGATGTCACAAGACGTAAAATGACGTAAAATACAAAAAGATGTCACGAGATGAAAAATGACATAAAAGATGTAATAAAATGAAAACAAGTGACAAGATGAAAGATGACGTCTGGTATATCATGAGTGCTTTTTTAATATTTTCCTTTCAAAAATGAATCTAGCTTGATGCTTCTCCACATTGGGACGGATTGAAAATATTGTATTGATAAGTATTGCTGTCAATCACATGTCCATTCATCTGACTCTCCAGTCTAATCTGGACCACAGGCACTTTGGGTGGCCGGGAATCTAACAGCTTAATGAATGCAAGAAAAAGGAGGAAGAAGAAGAGTCATGTGGGCCTCAGAGACCTCAGGCTTTTTGCATACCATCAATCCAAAGGTTGGGGAATTACTCCATACAGTTTTTTGTCAAATTGTTTATCAATGCAGTTTTATCTGAGCTGCTGCAATCAAGCTGGAGGGCCACTTCCTGCACCTTACACAATTAAAGCAACTGCTCCAGTGGCCAGGCTCACCTCTGGATGATGCTCACGAATAAAATACAAATATTCAAACATTTCTGGAGGACAAATACATTACATAAAAGTCCTTTTTTCCCTCTGCTTGCATCGACTTTATATCTCCATTTTTGTTTGGTCTACAGAATATATTTCCATACACATGGCTCAAAGCAGGCAGCTCTGTGGCGAGTGCAGCAGCTGATCGGTTGGAGTTATTTAGGCTTTTTGGCTGTCAGTAATGGAGGCATGCGTTTATGTCTGAGTGCCAAACCTCAGTTTTTCCAGCGTTCAGCGCGGTCTGGAGGCTTAGGATAAGCTCTCGTTGCTTAAAGGCTCCACATGTCTTAAAGGGTAGTTTGCACTTTGGCTTGGCTTCTGTGCTCTTTGCAATGGAGATGTGCTAAACATTTGCTGCAAGCTGCTGGAAGAACAAAAGGGTGAAAACATGATATACATGGTGCATCATAATGGAGGGACAAGTGTGGTGACAGCGATCACGGTGACAGCCAACTTGATTTTCTCTGTGGTGATGTATAGAGGAGCAGCCTGCCAGCTGTGGTTCAGCCACTCAGCTGTCATCTTTGATATTTGACCTATACATTCTCATCTGTGTCTGTCTCTGCATGCACCTCTCTGACCAAACACAAAGCCAGAATCAATGGTGGAAAGTAATCAAGTACATGTCCTCAGGTACAATACAATTCTGAGGTCAGTGTATCATCAAATTGATGCTGTTAGAATAGTTAAATATTGTTGCTTTAAGTAGTTTTGAACGCTTGTATTTAAGTATTTAACGGAGTGGAATTGCTATTTAAACTTCAGTAAAAGATCTGAATCATGGCTGAACTGGAACAAAAAAAAAAAAAAAACAGCCCTGACATTTTTAGCCTTAGATGGGCCCCCTACAATCAGTTGAACACCACCCACCAGTACACCATCCCTGAAGATCCCTTAAAAACTTGAGTTTTTAAAATTTGCTCTTTCGTTTCCAAAATGCAGATGTTTTTTGTGTGTGTTTGTTCAGAACATGGTAATTCATGTTGGTAAATGTCATTTTTGTTCTGGTTTCTAATTTTAACCATGAGTGAGACGGCTGTTACATTTCTTTAGACCAGCTGTCTTTTCTAACATACTCCCAGTGCCTCCCAGTGGGCTGCTGATAAAGAGTTGATAACATTGAAAACTGCTCTTGTGATAGATAAGATCCCTGGTCACTATTTGCGGTAACATGGTAGCTCAATAGGGGGCCCCTACCTAATGGGGACCCTGGGGCTGCTGCCCCTGTGGTCACTCCGCTTATGCTCTTAGCCTAATCATTTCAATAATATTATGGTACGATATGGACAGAGGTCACTTACTGCTACTCCCTGCTCCCACCTGTTGTTGCATAATGGTGGATACAGCTGTGGTTGCAGATGTTGAAGTAGCCAGAGCAGCAAAAAAGGTCAGTGATTTCTGTGCATTTGGCAGCATCCGCATCTGGATTTGACCTTTTTTGGGCCTACACTGCAACTTGTGCAGGCTCTGACGAGAAGCACAGAGGACAGACGGTGAGGGGCGGGGCCGACTCAGTAAGAGATGTGATTGGGCCAGCCAAGTGTCATTACAGAATGTGAACCAATAGGCGGCTGCTCCTGCGTTTCGGGCCAGTCAGCAGCAATAAAAAATATATCAGTAGACATTGGTATTGACTGACAGTAAAGGTGTTTTGGCCCACCAGGAAATGGCTGCATGGCAGATTACCAGTCCAGCTCTGATCTAAATACTTCTTCCACCACCGGTCGAAACCCTACTGAGCAAAGTGGCAAAACACAAACACAATCAGCAGCGACTTGATGAGCAATCTGAGCCTGAATGCTGGAATGACTACAGCAACTCTTCAAGGACAAACAGATAGCCTCTTTCCACCTGTCAGAGTGTACAATTTTGTACTTGGCAATCAGGACACCATTCTGATTAGCAGACCGCTGATGATGACGGGAAGAATGTGCAGGCTTTATTTTATTTTTTTAAAATCACTGAGGTGCAGCTGACATCACTATTAAGTGACCCAAAAGAAAGACAGCATGAGATTGATCTGCAATCAGTACAAGACATGTTTAAATGCCTAACCGCTGTCCTGATAAGATGAAGGAATCTGTCACTTGGTTGAAAGATGTGGAAATGATGGCTGCATCGTGGGAGCAAAGTCACTTTACTGAAGTCAGTGTCACTGTATCCTCCGCCAGCGAAACTCATCAGTTCCTCCAGATACGGAGACAGAGCTGCTCCTCACTCATGATTCCCAGAGGGGAAATTAGCTGCAGAATGCTATTTCACACTGAGCCCTCACCTTTCGCCCCAGTGTAATCATTGTGTTTCCAGAGTGTAAAATTGTTATGGGCTTCAAAAGTAATTGAAGAACCTGCGGTCTCACAGTGTCTGGGAACAAAAAAGTGATGAGGGCAGAAGAAAAATAGTATCACCGATGCTTATAAATCCTTGCAGCAGTCATGTGTTCAAAATAATAAACAAGAATTAAAGAACATATTGTACTTCACAAATGAAGCAGGTTATATTTCTAATCTAACCAGGAGTGTGCCAGATAAAGTTACAGATATTGATATTGGTGTTTATCTGCATCCATATCATGCTGGCTCTAGGCAAACCCATGTTCTCCTGTTTCTGGGAGATCCCAGGGAGTTTCCAGGCCAAATGGGACATAATCCCTCCAATGTGTTTTGGTTCCTCTCCCAGTTGATCCTGCCCGCAATACCTTTCCAGGAAGGCATTCAGGAGGCTTTCTGACCAGATGCTCAGACCACCATGAGGCTGAAAAAAAAGGGGGTCTGGCTGCTGCATACAGTGTATTTTCTGCCATACTGGCAGCACTAGAGATCGTTGTGTTGTTCTGTTGGTCAATCAGTCCACCACCTTGGTCTGAAATATTTCAACAACTATTCAGTGGGTTGCCATGAAATTTGGCACAGACATTCATGTGACCATAAGGTCATAAAAAATAACATTCTGATTAGTAGTCGATTGGTTGCAGGAGGGTGAAATATGTGCAAATATGCAAATATGTATAGAAACTGCTTTTTATTAAGTGTGACAAAAAATATGTTAGTAATGGAAATAAAAAAGTAAAATTTCATAAATATTACATTTCCTTGCAGCACTTGAACACTGAAGTGGCCCCCTGATGAGATGACAATACCAGCAGTGCCCCCAAACCAATTTGAGTTTGAGAAACCTGCTTTACACTATTTCTTCCACCTGAAACCCATTTGCTATTAATCAGAATATTAATGTTTTGTGACCCCGTGGATTGACTTCAGTGCCCTGGAGGGAGAGTGTACGCGCGTTGTGAACCCGTCTATCTTGACACATCTTATTATCTGAATAATGGAGTCTTTAGATAGCAGGAAAATACTGTGCCATTGACCTCAGACCAGATTTTCATTGGTCAATGGATCAATCACTTTCTGCTGCCTCAAGAGAGCAACGTGCCAACAATGCACCTGACCACACCTCATTTTAAGACCAACACACACATGGGCACACAGATGGGTGCAAGCACATGTGCTGGGTGAGAAAATGACAACTGCATCAGTAAGAAAGAAGCAATTACGGGGCACAGAGGATAGTGCCCTTTGTGTCATAAGTACAATTATCACATTTGAATTGAAAAAAATGTGAAACTATAATGTAACTGTGGAAGTAATTTACACTGGGGATGCTGGGAGCACGTCCCCACCACTTTTTGAAATGTCTGATTCTGTCTCCATCACTTTTTAAAAGCATAACTTGTTCTGGAAAAATAGGTTGCAATCAAGAAATGTTCACCAACGAATGCGAATGCTGACAATTTTTTATTTGCACAATAAGAGAACATACGGTGAGTTGTTATTATATTATTTGAACTTGACACAAACACCATGTTTCCCCCTCTCTGTTTCGCTAACATTAAAGTATGCAGCATCAAAACAACAAGGATGTTTGACTTACTGTAACATATAAGGGTCAGGTTGATGTATTTAGCTAACAGTGTTAACAATATTGCCTCAGTTGTTTCTATTTTGTCATATTTCAGGGCAGTGACATTAGTATTGTTATTGTTGGGTTGACATGCACTGGTGCTTTCTACAGTAGATTTGATATTGGTGTTGTTCATTTGACTGACATGGTGTTCCAGCTGTGGGTGTGATGGATGACCGTTACTTGTGCTGTCGATTTTCATATTGTCGGCTCTGTAGTAACCCAGGATATGCACTTTGATGCACTGTTATATAATTTTGTCCCCCGCCCCGCTGTAATGATCTACCCTGTCCTCATACCGATCCCCAATTAAATTACATTCTTTCATCTGAGCCCTTATTCGTCACCGCTTTTCAACACAAATGACGCTCTTTCAGGCAACCTATTATTCAGGTACAGTTCAATGTGTGTCCATGCTAGCTGGAGGATTTGTACTGGACATACTCTGCAAGGACACCTAGAGAGCTGCCTTGGGAATCAAAATGAAATTGGTCCATTTCTAAACCTTGGCTTTGCTGAATAAGAGTCATTTTGCTGAAAGTCTTTGTTCAACAGCTTTCATTTGCCAGAGACAGTTAAAAATGGTGACATTATTCTCCATTGACTAGTTCTGTCACATCTGTGTGAGCAGCTTTTGATTCTCCCATTCACCTGCCAAAGACTACTTTAAAACTTTGTGCTCATAATCGTTTAGTGAATAATAAAATACTGTCAGGATAACAACGGTACAGTGTGTGTGTCCAGGTATTCAAAATCAGAATATTTCCCAACTTCAAAAACGTATCACTGAGTTTGATAAAGTAAAATGTTGTTACTGCAGTACTGTCAGATATTCTGTTAAATACTGATATGAAACCTCACATCTGATTGCTGAGCGTCAGCACCACTGGGGAGTAACATTTTCTAAATTGCAGGGAGTCGATGGAGGTGAGGAGCAGCAGGACAGCAGAGAACTGAGATGAGAAGAAAAATGATTCGAGAGAGGCCTCATAAAATAGAAACTTAAAGGATTTTATCTTAAGCAATAAATCTGGATTTGGCCTTAGTCTGATCGTTCGACCTGACACGTACAATGCCTGAAGATAAACCATCGGCTTAGGAGCAGCTTTGAGACACATATTGGCAGTTTGAGAACATCTCAATCAGTCAGTGTTGGTCTATTTTAGTTCACCTAAAACTGGTCCTTCATCTCAAACGTGTTTCAGAATGATTGTTTTAGACTGAAAACCAGCTGAACTTTGGGCAGAAATCAGTGCAGCAAAATACGATTTTAAAAAATGTTTCAAAAGAACACATCTGAAATATAGAGAGAGCATAATGTGCCATACTTAGCTTCAACCTCTACAGTTTGTCTTGCCAAATTAGCAACTGTCAAACCCAATTAGGCTGTCAGGGTCCAACAGTTTTTCCCTTCTTCCTGCTGATGCCTCATGTCTAATTGTCAATATCCACTTTTGTCTTCTTAGCTTCAGTTTTTCGGTTTGGAAGCTTATAAAAATTTCTGGGTTCTGGGTTCTTTATCCTGTTGGTAGTGCATCCCACCACACAGCAGCTTTTTGGCATTTTTCTCTTGTTTATTAGCAGACCCTCACGCAGCGCAAAGCCGAGAGCGATAAATTGTTTGTGGGTGGGACTCCATTGCAGTCTGTCTTCATAAATGGCTGCCATCCAAAGAGAAACATTCACATTCATATTACAGCGTGGCAAAATGAAATTTTATCTAAATCATATGTTTAAATCACTCCTGATCTTATTTCATTGTGTTCTGTTGGTCCACCACTTTGGTCCATGTGTCAACAAATATTTGATGGATTGCTGTGAGACTTAGGACAGACATTCATGCCACCCAAATGATTCACTGTCGTCACTTTGGTTACACAACAGCTCTGATTAACTGCTAATTGCATCCCCATAAACCTCAGCTTTACTCTGTGTTTAGTGCTTATTAATGTTAGCATGCAAGTAAACATGTAATAATATCACACCTGCTACACATCAGCATGTTTTCCATTGTCATTGTAAGCATGTTAGCATGCTAGGGTTAGTGTTTTTACACCAAAATTAGCACATATACACTCTTTTTTTTATGTTCGACGTCACAAATGTGCCTGAAAACGAGACACGGTCGTTACTTTCTTAATATCTTTTACTTCAGTGTCTCTTTAAAATTCAATGCCAATTTGGAGGGATGTTCAAGTGCTGCATGAACAGAGACAGATGGAATTTGTGGCTGATACCAGAAGAGATGCAGAAGTTACGAACGGAAGTGAAAAGATGGGCTGCATAAAGGTATTACAGTATACCACGGTATTAGGACTGTCTGATTTTCAATATTGTCCAAAATATAGAAGCTCCTCTTTCTATTAAATTTTTAAGTGATGTAGTGCACAGCACGCGCTACCAGGGAGCAGCCTCTTTACTAGTGGACAAGGCAGCGCAGCTGAGCTGAAAAACATGGCGCGTAGGAGATAAAATCACAGGATCAAGTAATAAGACAGGAGAAAAAAGCATCTGTCCTGGGAGAAGTTGTCAGACTGGCAGTGCATGTACAGTTTTGTTTTGAGTTTGTCAGTGAATAAAGGCTGCAGCTTCTGAACTTTTGTGTGTGTGTGTGTGTGTGTTGTTTCCAGCTGTAGGAATAGCGTCACTGTGATGATCAGCTCCACCTAATGGAGCACTACCTGCAGTGGAGCAGAGTTGAGCTGAGTTAAGTTTTACACAAATACCGTCATAATAACATAAACCCTGGGAAAATGTCAGGAAGGTGCGAAGGTATGAAAAAATAGATACAGCCCGAGCTTCTGACAAGCCTTCATGGCCTTTGTAGTAAAAGGGGTGAAAATTACCATGTCGACTCTGGTGTCATGTTTCCATCACTGCCAAATGGAGCTAGAGCTGATAAATACTAGTGACTACTACAGATTAATTTGACCTGGGAATGAATGCTGATTGCAGCCTTTCACAGTGAAGACAAATGCCAGATGTTCGTAAATGTTAGTGGGTTTTTTGTCAAGTGTATCTTTGTTTTTTCTTTTTCTGTTAAATGTCCAGGAAAATATAATTGTTGTTGTCTATTACTCCTTAAACAAATGAGGCACAGATCTGAGTCAGCATCCAAATATTAACATAATGCTGCTCATCATACAGCAATCTTGGGTTATGGCTATATTATATCCCTTCAAGACATGTTGCAAAAGGATAAACCCTGACATGGTCTAATGAAGTCTTTTTCTCTCCACAGCTGCAATCATCAGTCATACACAGCCTCCAGAAGCAAATCATCAACATGGATATTGTTTTTAATGCAGCCTCTAACAGAGAGCATGATGGTTCAGCGGGAGAAGAAGTGGAAACATCGTTGTGCATGCAATCTTTAAATTGGAACACAGGACTTTTCTGCCTCTGCAGCCTCTTCAGTGTCAAACCAGCGGAGTGAATCAGCTCTAGCGGGATGTATCTGCATCTATAAGTGCAGCTTGAGTAGCAGGATCTGCTCTGTCGTCCTGGATGATATTCCATAATTTTAAAGTCAAGTGTTGTTCTGTTTTGAGCAGCGATGACACAATATGCTTATGGGATTGTCGGGTATAATTACATCACTGCTGGGAGTAGCGGGTCATTGCAGTCTGGGGAAACAAACAAAATAAATAAATAAATAAAACATTCACAATTTGGACTGCAGGCATGTTGAGCCCGGCCACAGACAGCTGGTGTGAGCTAAAGGCTTAGTGAATACATTTACACAGAGACATTTATACTCTCTGAACTGAAAATGAACCTCGCCTGTGTTTGCCTGTAGCTTCAGTGCCGCCAGCCACTGTTCTGATCCTGAGAATCGATGCTGTACACAGGCAGCAGCTCGTTAATTTGAAAAAAAAAGAAAAAAAAGAAAAAAAGAAAAACAGACCACAATCAAAGTTAAGCTGTCATACACAAGCGGCATGTCCAGGGAACCTGGTGCATGCTGGGAGAGACTTCACAATGAAAAGGCAGGATGCAAAATCAATAATTGAATGTATGAAGAATACAGCATTACAAAATTTAAAAAAATCTTTGAGGTTTGGTATACTCGTCTCTCAGGCAACAGTAAAAACGTTTGAATGGTTTTACAAGTTTAGTCACACTTTATTTACATGGTTCAAGGTCTTACTCAGCTTCCTGTCATGTGAGTATTAAGAGTTACTGAAGGGCAGCAGTATTTGCTTAAAGAATAAACAAATAAAGGTAAGGGCAGAGGGTTTTCCTTCCATTCCCCCTGTGCAGAGGAGAGTAGATAGTTTCAATGCATTTTCTGTAAAACAACAATTATACATGAACCCAGAAGCCATGAATGCAGACCATTGGTCGGTCCAGGATCATATCTGATTGTCTGCATGACGTGCAAATCAGGTTCTGGACGTCTTACTATGACCGCTCTTGGATGTTGACGTGTATTTGAACGTATGGCTTGGACATTTTTGGGATGCAACGGTGACTGTGAAGACAGGCGCAGGATATGTTTTTATTTGTGATGTAAACAAATAAATCATAAGCAGCTTATTTACTGTTGTTATTGCATTGAGAGAATTCACACGAGGGAGTTTTATGTGGTTAATTAGATGTTCAAAAGATGTCTTTTGGACGTATCTTTGCTCAGTGGGAAACATTCATTGGTAGAATGAAATAATTTGGTTTTACACTACAACAATAATCAAGTATAATATAAGACAGTAGTAGTAGTAGTCACTGATTCACCTGGAGACTATTTTTTACAGAAGAGTGATAGAGAGCTGAACATTATGATGTCACAGTGAAGTTGAATTTGACCTTTTGGATATAAAATGTCATCACCTCATCATTTTATCCTACTAGATATTTGTGTATAATTTTGTCATGATTGGTGTAATGTGTTTAGTGAGGTCACAGTGAACCTGACCTTTGACCTTTGACCACCAAATTCTAATCAGTTCAACTTTGAGTCTAACTGGTCATTTGTGCCAAGTTTGAAGGAATTTCCTCAAAGTGTGAACGCCTGAAAACAAATCCATACAAGTAAAAAAAAACAACAAAAAAAACTCCTTCAGCATACAGTCAGAAATGTGAACAAAAACCAGGCGGATCAGGTCAGTCGTATTCAAGAGCAGCTGCAGACAAGCTGTAGGTCCAGTGATCGCTCATCTACACACGCACTCACGTACACACAGAAGCGATAACATGATCACAAAATAAAACTCAACAAAATCATCCAGACTGTTGGTTTCACAGGGAGGGACTCACATGCAGTAACTAAGGCTCGGATTATGACGCGCACAGAGGGAGCGCGACTTCTCATACACATAACCTTTAAAAATTGCCATTCAATTTCCCAAAGGGGAAGATGATGTCAAATGTTTTGTTTTGTCTCACCAACAGTCCCAAAACCCCAAAACATTCAGCCGACTATATATGACAAAGAAAAGCAGGAAGTCTTTTGACATTTGAGATGACGCATGATAAATATATGACGTATGATGAAGTAATTATATGCTTACAAAACACCACATCACTCTACATTCAACTAAGTCTAAGGGCTGATGTTAAGGCGCTAACTCAGATTTGTTTTTGTGCTTTTAAAAGCAAACTAATTACACA
>JAJHUR010104925.1:0-11935 GCA_027495735.1 Lutjanus campechanus
GAAAAAATATCGGGATATATATTGTATATAGATATTCAGCCTAAATATATCGGGATATGACTTTTGGTCCATATCACCCAGCCCTACTCTGGAAATAGCTTAAGTTCATAAACTATATGATTCACAAATCTTATGACCCAACCTGACTGTTAACATTTCGTCATGCATAACATTCACTGGCGAGATTGTTGTCTGCTTTTAATGCTGTGTTATAAAGTTAGGGGAACCCTCAAATGTTTTCTTCGCTCGTGTCTGGAAGGGAACCCTTAATTTGTGAAATTCTTGCAAGATTGTTGTAGTTCAACATGTTAAAATGATCAATCTCGCGAGATCTTCCGCAGATCTGGGGTTCCCTTCAAGACCAACAGTCACTTTCTGCTCCGCTGCTCTGTCACTTCGACATTATCTGTGGTCTCGTCATTATACCGCGGGCGGCGATGCCGGCGGGATTATGTGCACACCAAAGAGAGTAAAAGTTGCCTTGTGTGCTTATAAATGGAATAAATAAATTAGCATTCTGATGCAGACTGTGAGGAACGAGTCTGATCATCATGTAGGACAGTGTCTGGGTCTGGTGGCTCAGGGCTTGGTCAGTACAATGAGACTGTCAGCGTTATGGCCCCTTCAGACCGAAAGCGGGCAGCGCAGGCGGCCGGCGGCAAACCCATTCATTGTGTATGTGCTGCTGCGGTGCAAGAGCGTGCCGCCCTGCCGCCGACCTCGGCGGCGCGCGAGGGGGGCGCCTGCCGCCGTCTGCCGCCGTCTGCCGCTGCGCCCGAATTGAAAAATGTTTAATCTGGGCGCAGCGCGGTGTGACGACATCTCGGCGCGTCCAATAGTTGAGAAGAACAAAAAAAGAGCGCGGAAGCAGATCAGACAGTCTTGATCATCACAATGGAGGACAAACTTATATATTTTGTCTCACAGCGCCCAGAGCTCTGGGACACGAGGCTCACAACGTACCGCGACCTAAATAGGAAGGGACAGAGATGGAGGGAGATCAGTGATTTGCTGAATTTGCCAGGTTTGTTGAAAATGATAGGCTAGAAAGGTTTACTTTTTACTGTAAATATTAGCTTAAAATAGGCTACATTAGCTATAGCACAGATGTCTTTTTTTAAAATGAAAGGCCAGAAATATATTCTCCACTACTTCTTGACAGACTGCAAAGGTACCACACAACTGATCAATCACTCAACCCAATATTACAGGCTAGGAAATATATGTGTTCCTGTCAGGGAGTAGCAGAGCTTGTGCATCTATCCTGAAGCAGATAACAGAAGGGGTTATGGATAAACAATTGGCATTATGCACAGCTCCACTACTTCCTGGTTGATCAATTTATCCAATAATGTGAGACAGAAAGCAGGAGGAGCAGCTGGGTCAATCTTCAACTACTATAGAATTTGTGTCCTTTGCAGGAATAATATATACAAAACTCATTTCTTGATTATTTTTTTTTTTTGGCACAGTTGAAACCAAGAGGAACATACAAAAATTAATTTAAAGGTCAAGTGTTATTTTTATACGGAGACATGGAGGGGGAAAAAAATTGATGGGTGAAAAAAAAGGACGAACTTTTCGCAAAATTATTGCGAGATCTTGCAAAAAAAAACTTTTCCAGATCTCGCAAAAGTTTGTCCTTATTTTTTTTTCACCCATCAATTTTTTTTCTCTGTTTTTTTCCTTTTAAAGCGTTGGAGATGAACTGTCGCAGCAGGAGGTGGAGACAAAAAGCTGCAGTCAAGTCGGACAGTTTCCAGCAGACTTGAGAGAACGTACAGGAGGAGACACTGACATCCTGTTAGATCACCTGTATATGTTACCTGTAGTTTGCAGACCACGATTGAAGTTCAAATAAAAGTGATCTCCATTCTGTTGTATGGAACATCTATTCTTTTATCTGCCTTGAAAAGCACCTTATAACTGTTCGTTTGATAAGACATACTATATAACCTTTATTATTATTATTATTATTATTATTATTATTATTATTATTATTGTCATTATTATCATTATTATTATCAGACACAAAATAGAGAGTGTGTGGATAACGATGAGTTGTGCAGCACAATTTGCGCTATTTCAGCATCATGGACATTGCCATGGATTTATCATTAAACAGCGACCTGCTGACAATCCAGCACTACAACTGCCGATAGGCTATTTCAGCACCATGGTCAGCATCATGTCTTGATAATTTGCTCAAACCTGGGTCAGATAAAGGTTAAAAAGTAAAGCAGACTAAACCAACGGGGTGGGAAACGAAGGATAGAAGGTCAGTGACATTCAGCGATGATGGATGTCACACAGTCCGATAGCCTGCATAATCAACAAACAAGTGTACAAGCAACATGTGTGTTCTGTCGTTAATGCAATAACCAAGCAGACACGCGGTCCACAACACAGACCGCAATGAAAACAACACTATTTAAGATACACAGCTAATCAGAGCCTGTCAGCTCATCGATCATCAATCAGCTGCAGTTTTCAGAGCCAGGCGCCGCAGCTGCTCTCCACCCACTGCGAGGGCCTGGCTGTCACCTGATCTATGAGCTGACAGGCTCTGATTGGCTCTTAATTTTAACAACAAACACCACATGTTGCATAAAATAGGAGTTTTCTGTGTCCTGTAGCGGAGCTGGCGGGGGAGGGGGGGTCAGATCAGAGCGTTTCTGACTAGCAGCAGTAGCTGTGTATGTATGGATTGTGCTATACTGTCCCTGGGGATCACTGTCTTTTCCATCACATCATCATTTGAAAATAAAACTTATAAAAATAACACAGTCGCACTAATAATATTTTAGTTTGTCATCTTAACAATGCAAAAATATTGCCCTGACAATCCTGAAAATTGTCATCATTTATGTGTTAAATTTCATTAAATGTTTGGAAAACATGAATTCTGTAGTTGAAGAATGACCCAGCTAAGGAAGTGGAGTCCATATAGTTTATCAGAAAGAGGAAAATATAAAACTTTTATTTGGAGTAAAAAAAAAAAAAAACAGACAAAGAAACTTGATGTTCACACATTGTCAAGCACAGTTGGATATAGAGAAGTTTTTAAAACATATGTAACTATTTACAGTGGAAGACGTGAAAAAGAAGTGGAAAAATCTGAGGGACCGCTATATTAAAGAAAGAAAGGCAGCTAGGGAGAAGAGGAGTGGCAGTGCAGGAGGAGACCAAGTGACATGGCGATTTTTTAGCATAATGTCATTCCTGGAGCCAAGTGTGGTGGAGAGGCACACTTCTTCCAACCTCCCCCCCCCTCCCACCACCAGTTCATCCCTTTTCACCCCAAGTTCGTCCCTCCCTACCCCAAGTTCTTTCCCCTCCACCTCCAGCTTCGGCTCGCCAACCCCCACTTCCCGCCCACCCACCCCACTGCTTCCTGATGAGGAGACCTTCACCCTCAACCTCACTATGGTTTCCCCAGAGGAATCTGAGGCGCCACTGCCAGGCACCTCATCCTCCCTGACACCACCTGCAGGGACTGGCCAGGCTCCCCCTCCTCCTACCCCAGGTCCATCGAAGGGAAAGAAAAAAAAACGCCAGAGGGAGGAGGATGACTTTGAGAGGGAGGTTATGGGGCTCCTCAGCAAGCAGCCGGATGCTGAGGAGCTGTTCCTGCTCAGCTTGGCTCCTCGTCTCCGGGGTCTGTCGGAGGAGAAGAGGAGCTTTGTGAAAATAGAGATGATGCAGGCACTTCACCGTGCTGAGTTTTCTTAGTGCCCCCCCCCACCCCCCACCCCAATCATCTCAGCACACACACACAGACACAGACACACACACACACACACGCACACGCACACACACACACTCTTCAGTGTTCAATAAAAAAAATTTTTGGAAGGCAAACTGTATTTGTTATTCTAGATATATTTTATCTGCAGATATGTCTATTTATAAACTGAGGCTATCTAGTCCTTGCATTAACAAAGCAGTGATAAAGATCAGGAAAGGCTCTTTAGGAGTAAATATTTGGCTCTTAAAAGAGCCGTTTTGTTTTGGGGAGCAGCAGAAGAAGAGAGTGTGGGTCAGGTAGGCAGGATTATATGTTGCTCTGCCAGGGCACTTCACCAGCAGCAGAGAGGAAGAAGGTGGTGAACTTCTCCCGCACAGCAAGGGCATCTTGGGAGGCACGGTTGGAGCCAACCCTTCGCAGCTCTTGCAGTGCAGGGGGGGGGTGAGCTTCCTCCTGTGGTGCCTGTGGTGTCAAGTTCCACCTCTGGAAATTGTGAAGGGCCACAGTGGCCTTCACAACCCAGTCAACGTTTTCAGGCTTCACTCCAATCACCCGGTGGTAGATCCTCCACTGGGCAGCGAGGATGCCGAAGGCGTTCTCCACCACTCTGCGGGCTCTTGAGAGGCGGTAATTAAACACCCTCTCAGACCTGGAGACGTTTCTCCCTGGGTAGGGCCGGAGCAAGTTCCTCCTTGTAACAGAAGAACAGCAACAACAAATTTAACAACAGCACCCAATGGCAAATATACACAAATTATCCAAGACAAGGTAACTAAACCTACATGTAATTTTTGGATTAAAAATGTTAACATAATGCTGAAATAAAACTATATAATATTAAATACAATTAAAATGTTTAGGAATAACTTTCAAGATGCTGACTATAATACTATTATGAAAGCATGTTGTAGTTTAAGAATCAATTGTGTGGAATATTTAGATAAACCATACTACACAGTAATAAATGACCCATTAAAAGAATTTCACTAACTTGAGAGGAAAAGCCTCATCTGCCACAAAAGTGTGAGGCATGGGGCCCAGGTTTTCTGCACCGGGTAGAGGAGTATCCTCTGGTAGATCCAGAGTCCCCTCCTGCAGAGCACGCCCAAATGCAGAGGCAGCGAAGGTTCCCCCATCACTGCTGCGGCCAAAAGCCCCCACATCCACCACCCGGAAGCGGTAGCTCGCGTCTACAAGGGCAAGGAGGACGACAGAGTAGGTGCCCTTATAATTAAAAAATTGCGAGCCGGAGTTGGCTGGAGCCTGGATGACTACATGTTTGCCATCCAAGGCCCCCAAGCAGTTCGGAAAGTTCCACCTCTCCCTGAAATCCTGGGCTATTTCCCTCCAGTCAGCCGCCTTCGGGACAGGGAGGAACTCCTCAACAAGGCTCTCCCAAATTGTCTGGCAGACCTCTGGGATGATCCCTGCCACTGTCAAGATCCCCATCCGATAACTGGAGGCTATGGTGGTGAAGGAGTCTCCAGTTGCCAGGAATCTGAAAATAAGTTAAATATGTGATATGTAAGTTAATATGACTTATTACACGGCATTGTCAAATGCTCGATCCTGATTGGTCAATTACAACATTTTAAGGTCTGTTATTTCTGTATAGTAGACCATTTCTATGAATAGCAGACCGTTGCTATGGACGCTTCTGATCGACTCTAGCGGATCACGTCCTGTCATATCAATCTGCAGAAAGACGCACCTGCGCCAAGAAATTGCTCCTCTAATAATTTAATCCTCTAATTCGGGCAGCAGCAGCAGATCGGGTGAGTGCCTCTCCTAAAGCGTCAGTGATGAGATAATATTGATAACAGTGAAAAACCTTGTCTCACTTCACCATCAATGGAAAAGTTCAGTTTAATGTGAATTACTATAGGCTACTAAATAAGCTAATTCTTCGCTTTAGAGTTACCGTTGCTTACAGTTAACGTTAAGTTCCAACCGTAAAAACGAACGGACTATTTTTACAAGCAGAAGCAATGAAAATTTTTGCAAATCAATAAAATCATATTTAGATCAACATTTTATGTCAAACTTTTGATTTCTTTAGTGAATAGCCGTGTAATAAGCTGCTACTCATGCAGGGTTTATCCCGTCGTGTCTCTCCTCCTCCTCCTCCTCTCTGCTTCGCGTCGGGGTCCTGCATCACCCTGTCGGGGTTTATTTTCTCTATAGTGACCGGCTCGCTCTACGTTATTCCTTACATAAAGATGGATATGATATATACACACAAGTAAATTTATGTATATGTGTGTACAGTATACAGTACACACCCCCACACACAGGGGGTGTGGGTCAGGTTGGCACCCTCCTCCTCTCCTCTCCTCTCCTTTTTTTTATTTATTTATTTTCATAGGCAATACGTTTGACAAAATATGAAAAATCACCTCACCTCAAACAAATGGCCAGGCGTTCTGTTGGAGAAATGGGCTGCCTGAAGTTGGTCCGCATTCTCCTGAGGCTTGGACCAACTCTGGACAACAGGCTGTCAAATTGGTCCTTGCTCAGCCTGAAGTAGACGTCGAACCGGTCGGTGTGGAACTGGAGCTCCCGGACGAGCCGGTACTCCCCCAATTCCTGCCTTGCCATCAAGATCGGATGGACCCACACTCTTTTCCTTGCTGCTCGTCTCCTCCTCAACATAACTAAAGCCAGGGCTTTTTGCTGTGATGATGTGAGATACATCTTGCACAAAACACAAAACCAACTCTGCTCAAAACTCAGAAAACGCGCGCCGGGAGAAAACACTTCCTGCTCTGTCGCTTAGCAACTGGCGCCGCGCTGCCGCCGTGCTCTGCCGCCATGCCGCCGTGCTCTGCGCCCTACCGGGCGGTGCGCGCCACGCTTCCCGCTTTCGGTCTGAAGGGGCCATAACAGTGACAGCCAAGGTGGAACAGATGCAGAGGGTAAGTTGTACTCAAAATTTCATCTTTGACATAGTTAATCACATTGTGTTTATTTTAAAAAAGCTTGAACTAGTATTGCGGTGCTGTAAAAAACAAACAAACTACTACGACTTTTGTTAAGTGTGTACGACATGTTGCTTATGCTGTTGTCAATGCTTTTCTGCTGATAGTAATTAAACAATATTTTAAGTTTCAGATAGATAAAGCCACTGGTTAATGTACCTGCATGTTGCAAGTATTACTTTCTAAAAAGTAGATATGTTTTTTTGGTTTTTTTTCTTTTTTCTCTTTTTTGACAGCTGGTTCTTCTACACAGGAGGCGCCCACTCATACCGTACGTATGAAGAGGCTTCAAGAGCAGCGAAAAGCTCTGGTGGAGAAGAGGGACAAGTTGAGGGAGGAATTGTCCAACCTTGTTGATTCAGCAGTTGCGGCAGCTCAGGGGAAACCCCTGACTTCCCCTCCCCATTTGCCAAGTGACTACTACATAGTTCTGACAGTGTTTAAAACATTTCAGTGCGCCTTTAGACTTCTATATCTCTGAAAGTGAGAGTAACATGGAAAATCCAGACATGTTTTCGTTCCTGAAGTTATTGCTGCATGTAGGACTATATAGTAAATACTTATGAGTTACAACAGATTGGAACACACTATATTAACGTACCAGCAATGATTAATTTATAGACATCTGTGATACGACATACGACCACTTCATGAGATGTTGACTGGTCATTCAGCAAATCCCAGACCAAATCGTTAAATACTAGTACTTTAACTTCAGTTTTCATCATTACTTGACTGATTATCTTCCAGTCTGTCTGTGAGCTGGCCTGAACATAGGTAGATTACCCTCAGTTGCTAATAAAGCCTTGGAAGTAAAAATCAATGAATGAATCAGTCAATCAATGACATATAAGCACTACAGATTTCTTAAAGGCATAGTTAGCGATATAATCCAACGCACTTTTAGTCAAAATCACCGTATTTCTCCTCACTATCCACAAGCTGTCACTTCTGAGAGCATGCTGGAAAAAAATCCGGTTTCAATACACAGCCTGGGCTCTGAATTTCAGCAGTGAAATCTGTGGCTCGAAGCGAGCCACCAAAACAGTCCACCTCCTCGCCTGGGGGGCCGGTTCATACTCGTGCACAGATCAGACACAGGGGGGAGGGGGAGGAGTAGGTTGCGTAGCGTACGCAGTTGGAGTAAGAGAGGGACACGGTATATCAGGTGCAGCCCAAGAGAAAACTGTTGGAGGAGCATAAATTTAAAAAAAAAAACACGGAATAAAATGAATTAAAAACGTACGTGGAGGTCGCCGTCTTTCTGCTGGACAGGTGAGCAACATTATCTTTGCGGTGCTTCACATAACAGCAACATAACAGCCGTCAGGCATTCATCATATCGTCTAATCTGCCAAAATGTACTGTTATGATGTTATCTATTTATAATAGCAGTCGAGTTGTGGGTACAGTTGTCTGATGAGTCAGCTAACCTTAGCTTTGCAGCTTAGCAGTATGCTAATTCACAACTCGGCTATTTCAGCTGCTTTACTGCCGCTTTAGTTTCTACGGTCGTTTCCATGACAATGCGCGTCCATGAACTTCGGGGGTGCAGCTCGGGGTGGAGTATGAAGGGACTGGTGGGTCTGTATTCGTTTACCTTTCAAATATCAACAACCTCTCTACTTAGTTTTCATTACTCAATGTTAAAGGTGTAGTTAGCGATGTGGGAGAAAACGAGTAAAGTAAATTTCTGCTGTCAGTCAGCCTGGTGAAGGCAGTTTAGCTGGCTGCTACTGTCACTACTGTCACAAACTTTTCATATTTCCCGAAATTTATTCGTTATAGCGATAGCTATTTATTGTCTTAGGGCACTTTGGATCAGCACATTATATTAAGAACATGAAATGTCAGAGTAATTATAGATAGAGTTACTTGCCGTAAATTTCCAAATAAGGGCCGAGTTCCAATTTGCCGCCGGTTCCAATTATCCGCCAGGTGTATCAAAATATTTTTTATATTAACCGCCTGTTCCAAATAAACGCCGGGTCTATAATGTTTTTGTGTGGCCTCACTCTGGCCCCCGACGGCAGCGAGGATGACCTCATCCATTGTTTCAAAGTTGGAGAACCTTGCGCAGCAGGGAGGGAGATACTGGCTCGGGCCAGACAGAGAGAGATGGCAGGTGTTAAAGAGGGAGAGGAGGTAGAGTTGGAGGAAGAAGAGGATGACTCGGAGGAAGAGTTTGAGAAAGAAATTGCAGTGGAGGATGACGGGGGAGAATGATATGGGAGAGGATGAGCTGGATAACAACGGTGATGAGGTGGGAGAGGAAGATGATGATGAGTGATATGGGCAGATTACGGTAGATTACAGCATTATAGGCAACAGGGTTTCCGTTATCCGGTAATTACCGGACTTTGACCGGTAAAATCTGCCAAAGTCTGACATTTTTTAACACCGCCGGTCAAAATGTCAGGTGAAAATATTCCCTCCAAGCACAATTTGAATTTTACAAAACAAAACATGCAGTAAGTAAGCGTCTGCTACATGCGTCTGAAATGTCAACAAGCTGCGGGCAGTCCAGGAGGCTTTCTTGGCAACCCATTGGTCAATTTTGATGGCTGGTGTGGAGAGCCTCTTTTTTAGTCTTAATGCTGTAACTGTGTTGTGTTGTACCGTGTTGCATTTTACCATTTATTCGTGGTAAGGCTCCCCTCGAAAACAAGTTGATGCAACTCAAGGGGCTTCCCCTTCTCCTTCCAATAAAGGTTCAAACAAACACAGGCAAAGTACTGCTGTGTGATACCACTAAAAACATGTGAGGTGATAAGAAATTATTAATAAATTGTATTAAACTATAGCATTAATAACACCTCTTAATATTCTTTTCCCTTTTAAAAAATATAATACATTTGAGTTTGCTTTGCATGCAGACGAAGAACTTTTCTGACGTGTTGGGTGCAGTACACAAAAGAATCAAATTTGTAATATGTGGTATTTTTTGACTGCTGTGACCCCTATTACACAGGGCACTGATGCTCATTTTATATTTTGTAACTGAACAATAGCATAGCATTTTACGTCTTCTGGATTCTAACAACTTATCAAGATGTAGAAACTCTTTTAATTTTTGAAAAATGTGCACCCCAAGTGTTTCACACAGAATTATATTGTATTTGTGGAGGCTCACATTGGGTAATGTCACTTGCGGGCGGTTGTGGCCTTAACAGTGCGTTCAGACCCGAATTTTCACCTCGTGTTACTCGCGCGAATTTGGCCGCGTAGTTGTTGAATTTACTCACGTGAGTAAACAACTCGCGAATATTCACCCAAAGCGAAAGGGAGAGGCTACCGGCTACGTCACTGATGTCATCGTCTAGAATCTCAACGCTGATAGGCTGTCCCGACACAGCTTCACGCGAATATTTCACCAAAGTTAAATTTTTTGACGCGCCGCGTCATTCACCAAGCCCGCGATTCGCGCCGCTGGCACAAATTCGCGTGTATTCACATCTGGTCTGAACGTGCCATAAGGCTGTATGTATGACTCCCTTGTGTTAAATATTATGTGAAGAGCCAAAGACACTAAACAGGTATGGGAAATAAATAATTGTCATTTTGTGTTTTGCAGTGTCAACTAAAAATCAGGTCCTCCACCGTTACAGGCATGTCCTGAAAACTTACAGGACATGCCTGTCACTGTCAGAGGCCCTGAAGAGGCACCGCCTTCAGAAGGCAACGCTGGCCTTGACCAGCATAATTGCCGAGGTACAGTATGTCACTGCATGTTAAAAAATGATGCATGTACTTGTGGCGCCACCATACCTACTAAACTGTTAGTCCCTGCAGCAAAATACTTAATATCAGGGGGGAAAAAATCCTTTTTAGTGTGTGTGTGTGTTTTGTGTACATGTATTTTAAGCAGTTGCTATATGGTAATATACTTAAATAATTGTGATTACAGGTGGATATTGCCTCTCAAGGGGAGGAGTGGACTGTCCTCCCCTACGCTGAGGGAACAACCCTCAAAACATACTGTCTGCAGCTCAGAAAATGGGAAAAATTAAGAAAATGAAAAAGGATAACCAGCTCCTTCCACTTTCATGGCCATTTTACAGCCATTAGGTTTGTTTTTTATGTTCCCTTCCGGCATTTTAATTTAATATCTTAAAGTTTCCTTGTTCTTGTTCTCGTTTCTTTTTTTTATTTTCCAACATTATATACAGTTTTATCTTTGTTTGGATTGTTAGTTTATACGTGTGCTGTGTGTTTAAATAAAACAATAAATTTAAACATGTTGAATTCTTTTTTTTTTCTTATTTTATGCAAAAATTGTCTGATGACATGTTGTACGGTATTAGTTTGTGACGCAAAAGTGAATTGAACAGAACATCCCAGCCCAGTGGAAAAGAAAAATGTTTCATTTACTTCTCCTAGACAACCATGAGATCTGTGTGATGCCAAACTGAGACTAAGGTTTATTTCTCCTGTGCCTCAGTTTTTTCTCTGGGGCAATAAGATGCACTAAATTTCAATTTAGTCTCCTTTTAAGTTTCAGAAGAGATCTCAACAAGCTCTAATATAATTCTCAGAGTTTCTCAACTTTTGTGTCTCTTTGTGATCTCAGGCTGATAAATCAGAGAGCTCTCTCTATGAACTCAGTCTACTCTCATCCCAGCTTCAGTTCATGCATCTCATACTAAACTCAGACAGAGCAAAAGAAGAGCTCTCCACAAGCACTCATTGAATTCTCAGACTTAGATTGTTATGTTTGGTGTAAAGTAACTAAAATACAAAAGTGCTGAACCCAAAGATGCAGACTTAGGCACTGGTGGCAGAGTTCAAGAGATTTAATCAAAAAACAGAAAATGACAAAAAGGCAGGCTTACGTGAACAAAAGGAATCCAAAAGACAAAACTAAAAATGGCAAAATCCAGGGTAAATCCAAAAAAACCGAAAGGGTACAAATCCACGCATCGGAAAAGTCCAAAAAACACTGGGAAAACCACAAGGAAGACAGGGGAACTTACACTTAATACGACACGACGAACTGACAAACACAAAGAGAAACACAGGGACTAAATATGCAGGGAGAGGGAGGATGATGAGACACAGGTGGGCCAACAACAACAGGTGAACTAAATCAATAATCAAAAAGGGCGGGAAACAGACAAAGACAGGAAGTAAAGATGACAAAGACACACAAGGGAAAACCAGGACTACAAAATAAAACAGGAAGTGACTAAGAAAACTCAAACCATAACAG
>JAJHUR010104928.1:0-11535 GCA_027495735.1 Lutjanus campechanus
CCGCCCACGCAGCCAACCGACTCAAACGTGAGCAGGACTCAGCTGTCAGTCATAACGTGAAACACCCTTTTATAGCATCAAATAAGTCATTAAAACCAAACTGATCTGAAAAACAAACGCTTGAACAAATCACCTGTGTGATAAGAACTACCTAAAATGTCAGAAACCATGCAGAGAAAAAGTGATTTTAAATGTACTTTGATTTTGCCCCTGTCCTCTCTGCTAACACGGAGCGACCATGCTTCATGTTCTTGGGCTGTAAGCAAACCGCTTGCTGAACTTCTGTCCAGCACATTTGATCCCTTGTTGAACAGAGCACGCACTTGGCATCTTCATGGTTCATTAATCTTTCTTAGTATTTCCACGCAAAAGCTGGTGGCAGACGTCGTGTCGTGTTAGTCTCATTTAGACGGTGGAGCCACAAGTTACTGTACTAACCGCATTAACGGTCAGAAGTGTTTGAATTCATGACTGCTGCTCCACCCACCCACACTCATCTCATCAGAAATATTACGTCTAATCTCAAGCTAGAAAAGATCAGATGCACCCTCAGCGGTGCCCTTCATAACTTTCACAGGACCTGGGATGGTTTTATTAAATTCGTAAAGCAATTAGATGGGCTACAATTAGACTGATAAACCTCCAGCAGATTCATTTCACCCTCACATACTGTGGCTTTTGCTCCTCTGTTGGTTCTCTGCTGAAGACTCAATGAAAAAAAATCTTGAAAGGAAGATGTGTTTGAGTTCATGGCTGTTTAGTGCAACATGTATTGTGTGTGTTTGTGTGTCTGTGTGTCTTTTTGTGCTCTCTGTGTTCAGGTACTGCACCTCTGCTCCATGCAGCTGCTGCAGTGGGTGATGATTGGCAGCAGGTGTGCTCAATCAATGATCAGGCCTGGCGCTTAAAAGCTGCAAGAGAGCAGCAAGACATCAGTCTGCATGTGTGCAGGCTAGTTCTGTGGTGGCAGGCCAGGCTGTAATGCTAGCATGTGGCTAGTGTAGTGCTTACATATTAAAAAAGAGGAAATTACTGGCATGCTCACCTTAGTCACTTTTCAGAGGGAGGGTGTTTGTTCAGTTCGTCTGATTCAGTGTTTTAAGTACTCTTCATTTGTCATTGTTAAGCATTTACTTTGAACTTAATTTATTAATAAAAGAACCTTTGTCAGTGCGTTTTCCTCCATTTCCCTTTCTTCCTTTTTATCCCCTTGCCAAAACCTTGGGATCGTAACAATGGCGCTTTGTGCTCGTTAATCAGTCAATTAAAGTGTTCTGTGTGTTCAGCCAGTAACGCAACCAAACACACCTCATGTTAATGAAATATTAAGAATAATATAGCATATGCAACAACTTGTGGTCCTTTCAAACACCAGTGAAATGTGTTAGTCGATTTTACAACTGCATTTTTTCCTTGCTTGCCTTGAGATTGGGAAGTGTTACACCCCCATCTTTAAATTTGGAGGGGTAAAAAGCTCAATGCCGTCCCTCTTAGATGGCAGTGACGACAATCATCTGATCACAAACTGCGACACCGAAAGAACCAAAAAATGCTGCATGCTGTCACTTGTACTCACTTTATGGAGTTTTTTTTTTCCACATAAACACAGAAAAGCTGACCGTTAATTCATCTGAAAAATGCTTTAGATTATTACTTTAAAGACGGAATGAGATTTGTCCGAGCTGTTTGTAAACGCACCAGAAAGATGGTTTATTGTTGAGTCTTATTCCAAGGAACTCACCGACGCTTTTAGTTGTTCCAGAGAACAGCAAAATAATGAGAAATACAGGTCGAGGACAGGGTCTTTGCAGATACAGACACCACCACACACTTCTAGGGACTGTTTCTGAGTCTATACATTGTTTTTTTTTTTTTAGGAAAATGTACCATCTGCTGAAGGACTGCAGTACTTCTACTGACCACATGATGGCAGTGCAGAGCAGAGCATGCAAACTTGCACGTCCACACACTTGGCCAGCGCGCACACACTCTCACACACATTACACCAAAGTCACAAGTGCTGCACCGGATACCAGAGTGTTCACAACACTGCACAGCATAAGTGCCGCCTGTGTTGAATCTAATTTTTTTTTTTTTTTTTTTTTTGACTCTCACAGCCTCTCAGCTGCCCTGATGTCCGATGGCAGCCGAGCAGCAGCCATTTCCACAAGCAGCAGAGAGGGGAATGAGGACAGAGGGATGAGAGCGTGATGGAGACAGAGTGGGAGAGGATAAAAAAAAAAACAGTGAAAGAGAGACGGGCAGAGAGATATGTGGGTGGTTGTTGAGCAGAGGAAAGATGCTCCACTCTGGGAGACTGTGGAGGTTTGTTGCCAGATATGAGCTGTGCTGCCTCTGACCCTCTGTGGAGACCAGGCTTCGGGAGTAACAGATTACATCTAACAGGATTATGTAATTAAGATATATATATATATATATATATATATATAAAAGGTAACTTTATTCCATTGCAGTTACAGAAGAAAGACAAAATGGGGATTATTAGCAGCATTACAATTTTAAAATACATTTTTAAATAAAGAACGGTATCCTACCATTTGCAATTTGCACACATTAAGACACTTGATGAGCCTCAACACCTCCTTCAGTGAAACCAGCTAATCATGCAGTCAATTCGTTATCATGGCCTCTCGTGAGAAAATGCTTGACTGGGTCGAAATTTCAACATTATTTTGCGTTTAAATCAGAAAAAAGGAACAACATCGCATGTACAATGACATCAATACTGTCATCATCCAAGAACTCAACATTTAATTTAAAGCAACATTTACAGGAAATGATGTTAGCTGATGTTAGCTACACAGACCAACTGCTAACGTTAGCTACACAGACCGGAGTGTGAATAGTTTAACGTCATTTAAACTCACTTAAAGTACATTTAAATGTAACAAAGGAACATAAAGCATTATATTAGGCTAAACAGTTTCACCATACATGATATTGTGGTAATCCAGAAGTAATGGAAAGTAATCAAGTTACGTTACTTTAAAGGGATAGTTCACGCAAAAATCAAAATTCAGTCATTATCCACTCACCCTCATGCTGATTGAGGGTCTGGTTTATTTTTCGTTGCAGAATCTCCCAAACAATGGAAGTGAATGGTGACCAGTTTTCAAACAGAAAAAATCAACTGGAAAAAAACAAACAAACAAAAACATAAAATGCATCCATACTTGCTTGTCGGGCATAATCCAAGTCTCCTAAGGCCCCGACATGCTGTTTGCAAACCGTCGCACCGCATACACCCAGTTCCGACAGTGTGCACGTGCATGTGAACATGGCTCCAAGTTAACAATCTGCAGTGAAGATTCAGTCAAAAAACATGGTGTCAGTAACACTTGGATTACACCAGATGAGCAGTATGGAGGCATTTTATGTTTTTATCGTTCACCATTTACTTCCATTATTTGGGAGATTCTGTAATGCTGGTTTCCTGTGAAACTCCAGCAGTGTTTTGTGGACTTAAAAACTAAACCCGACCTGCATGAGGGTGACTAAATAATGACTGAATTTTCATTTTTGGGTGAACTATCCCTTCAATTATTGTGATACTTGGATTAAGTTACTGACTACATTTTTGAACAGGTAACTAGTCACGGTATTGGAATACATTTTCAAAGAAACCCTCCTAACCATGGTGGAGAATGTAACCCCGGGTAACAGCTGCTCCACAACTGGCCCAGACCAGATCCCAGTGCTCCCAAACTCACAGCAGGACTCCCACAAATCTTTTAAAAACCTCCCTCATTGCAGCCGTAGCGGCAGCAATTGGATGCTAAAGAGCACTCGTGCATTTCACTGAGAGGCCTCAACATGCACACCGACTGTGCTGCTGGTGGTGACATGCTGATGGGATGCTAAAATCACTTGACATGCCAAGTGTGAGGTTTTTCTGCTTTGTGTCAGCCGCATGGAGAGCATTCTGTTTCTTGACCTCCTCTCTATCTTGTGTTTTATCTCTCTCGTCTCTGCCGGGTGGGTTTGGACATGTGGTTTGCTGCCGCTCGCTCACGGCGCTGGAAGGCCAGGATCAAGCAGTGCCTCTGGGTCATCAAGTGGTCTGAAAACATCACGAGATCCTCTTGGACCGACATCAGAAGGACTGCAGCCAGTTTGTCCGTCCTGTAATGCATTTCTAGAGCTTCACAAACACGTGTGGCAGAGTGTGAGGACGCAATTCACTCCACAGCTACACTCTGAGAAGTCAGGGTTCCTAAAGGGTTCCTCCCGAGGTGCTACCCAGAACCTTATGCTTCTGAGGAACCCTTTTTTTTGGAAGAATTTGCAAAGGGTTCTTTGTAAGACTGAGGATTCTATTAAGAACACTTTTCATCCAAAGAACCTTTTTGGAAGTTCTTCAAGTATTGTTGAAACCCTTGAAGAAGTCTTTCATCAAATGTTCTTTGTACCATAATCTAAAAGAGTTCTCAGTAGAACCCCCAGAGTGTGTTGTAGATAAAACCATTGGAAGATAAAAGGGTTCTTGGTAGAACCTCCTAGTGTCATGAACTTGGCTTGGTGAAAGCAGGACTCAAAAGCACAACTCGAATCGGTAGAGCAAAAGACAGGGTTTATTCCAGGCAGAAGGTCGGTACACAGAAAGGCAATAAATCCAGGCAGAGGTGTCCAAAAACGTGAGGCAAAAGGCGAGATCAAAAAACAAGCAGGGATCATACACTAAGAAACTATGACTAAGACTGTAGAAAACGCTGGTACGTGAGGCTGTTAACATCGACGAACTGGCAACGAGACAAGACACAAGAGGGTAGATATGGAGGACTAATGGGGAGTGATTAGAGACAGGTGCGGGAGAAACAATCAGGGATCAGGTGCACACAGACGGGGGAGGGGCAGGGCAGACAGGAACCTGGAACAGAGACAGGGGTGAGTGATCACAAAATAAAACAGGAAGACAAGACATGAAACATGAGGGAGAAAATAAAATACTTAACAGACAGGGAATATGACACCTAGGTGGGTTCTAGATCAAACCCATGGAATATAAAAAGGTTGTTGGTAGAACTTCCTCGGTGGGTTCTACATTAAACTCTTGGACTATAAAAAGGCTCTCAGTAGAACCCCCTAAATGTGTTCTAGTTAAAACCCTTGGAGAATATAAAAATGTTCCCTGTTGAAATCCCTGGGTGAGTTCTAGATAAAACACTTGGAATATTTAAAAAAAGGTTCTCAGAAGTTCCTCTTGGCACCATTACAAGGGGAAAAGGTTCTGGATATAATGCCCATAGAGGGCTCTGAGTAGAACCATTAAGCCATAGAAAGGTTCTCTGCAGAACCTCTCTTAGGGGGTTGAGCATGCAACCTTTCACAGATATAACCCTTTATGTTGGGTTCTAGGTAGAACTCTCTGAAGATGTTCAAAGTGGAAACCAAAAAGGTTCTCCTCTGGGGACAAGCCAAAGAACCCTTTATGGTTCTTCCTTTCTAAGAGTGTAGCAGAACGTGGCTGTGACAAACAGTTTGTGACGGTTGGGAGAGAGAGAGAGAGAGAACATGAGGACTCCTCTCTGTCATGTTGCCTCATGATATGCAGAACCACAATCTGAAACTGGACATTCAGATGTGATGACACATCTTCTTCTTCAAGCGTTCCCCCGAAATCTGAAACTTAGAACAATTCATCAGTTGTTCTACTGTTTTTAGCGAGAAGAAACCTTTGTGTCAGACTATCAATGGAGACTGGAACTCTTCGAGCTCTACCCAGACGGACTAAAAAACATTTACAGAGTGACAACAAGTCTGCTAAGTTTGGTATTTTAAAGGGACAGTTCAACCCAAAATTAAAAATACTTATTCCTCTCGAACCAGGAGATCTCTCTCCTTACTTGAAAATCTTTCTCCTTGTTTCTTCCTGGTAAATCCACCATCATGTAGCCACCGTTTGTGCTCCTGGTACACCTGCTTCTTAAAGGTAATTGCATGTTTGGTGTGAACTCACCCATGAATTAATCAAGGCACTTGGGCACAGCTGATAGGTGTATCCCACTGTGCGCTGCTGGCACGAGGGGTGGGACAGGGCAGGAAACACCTGCGCCTTGGTGTAAGACAACAAAGATGGATATGGACACATCTTAAAGAATCTACGCTTATGACAGTATGCTTAAGCAAAGTCCAATAAAATGTAATTATTAATGTAGTCGTGGTAAACCACCATATGTTGTTTTGTCACCACGGTAAGACGAAATCCATACTGTCACATCCCTCGGTCTGTCTACGTTTTCCATTACTTAACACCAAAACACAGCCGTGAAACCTTTTGTGGGCCAAGTTAACTTGGAAAAATGACAGATGCTGACCCACAACATCTTCTGGAAAACATGAGCACAATAAAAATAAAAGCAGCTTCTGAAAATAAAGCTACAGTGAGGTCAATGTATAAAAAACTTCCAGCCTGCTTCGCAATACATTTTATTTGAAGAATCTGTGTCAGGGACTTTGGCTTTTTAACTGCAACAGCAAGTGTTGTTGCGTCATAGTCGGCCGCAATACAGGAATGTTATGCTGTGCTTGGTGGGTTTTTTGTTTGTTTGTTTGTTAGGGTTAGGGTTAGGGTGGCGAGTTTGGTTGGGTCCCGTCGGATTCAGGCACAGATCTCAAGCTCTAACCTGCATCAGGAGTCGTGAACATGTGAACATGATGCAGTCTGAATGTGGTTTATTCTACTGAGCGGTATAAGTAGGCCAAAGAAATTGTCAGACACATCCTTTTTTTCAGTTAATCTTTGCAAAGTCCAGTCTCCCCTGTAGTTCCTGCCCTCCGATGATCCTTCATATCTTCTCTGAATGTTGTGGAGGCTTTTTGTTTGTGGTTTGAGGCCTGTGGGTGTTTCTTTAATGGCCTACAAAACACAAAGATGGCTTTAAATGACTTTGAATGTGTGAATTTCACAGTTTTCCGTTTTAATTTTGTGAGAACTCATGAAATCATTAAGGCAATTGCCATTGAGGTAAATATATCCGAAAAGGAACAACTTCTGGCAAAGACAGATTGGGTGATTAAAGGAGGCAGGCATTTATTTCATAACGGGACAGAACACAAGATCTCATGTCTGCTTGGCCCATTTACAAGAATCCATGAAACCAGAACAGTGTATCTCTGTAACATCCAGTATTAACATTTGTGAGTGATGTTTCCACTGAGAATGAACACTCTGATCCCAATACCCAAAATGAAAACATTTTCACTCCCTCCACCTCTGAACATAACAGAGGAAATAGCCTGCAGGATAATGTATGACCTGTATGCATGAATTCAGCTGGTTTATCAGGAATCCAAACATTCAATCAGTAACACAAACTGCAGTTGCACAAGACAACAGTTTTTTATTTCCCATTAAGTGCAGAGAAGCTTTGACGGTTAAGTGGATTGATGCTTATAATGAGCTTTTAGCATTTGAATTAATACCTTTCTATAACTATAAATGGAAACATACACATTTTGGTTAATCAAGAGATCAGACAATGGATATTCATGGTCATCAAAAGTTGATTTACTGATTGCTCGAGCACCAAAGATCCGTCCAAACCAACCGACCGACGGGGGTTCACAAAAACAAAGCTTCTGTGAAATTCACTGTTGAGATTCATGACCCAATGAACCCTTTTGTTTTTAGTGAACTTTAGAGAAACTTTTAGCCATACACGTATGTCAAACCCTTTTAGCATTTAATCCTTAGCAGCAATAAAAAATGTGGTCTGTCCTTCCAGTAGAAAACATGATAAAGCACACCACGACTTTCTGCGGCTTTCACAAAAATGCCCTCTTGGATACCCCTATGGTAGATAAAACGTGATAAATGACCTCTAAAGTGACTATAGTGGCCAAGAAAATATGATAAACTGCCCTCCAAAGTGCCTTTCCAGTTGATGAAAGATAGTGTAGTGCTTTGTAGGGTGCCCTTCCATCAGCCAAAATGTGATAAAATCCTTCTAGAGTGCCCTTCAAATCGACAAAATGTGATAAAAGTGCCCTCTAGGATACCTCAATGGCCCACTGTCCAAGACAACATGAAACAGGGCCCTCTAAAATGCCTTTTGAGAAGATAAAACAGCGCCTTGTGTGGTGCCCTTCCAGTAGATGAAGCATGATAAAGTGCCCTCTGTAGTGGCCCAATGTCCAAGGCAACATGTTAAAGTGCCCTCCAGAGTGCCCTTCCAGTAGAAAATGCTTCAAAGTGTATCATGACTTTTCTCCTGCCTATACAGCTGATGCCCTTTGGTATTTTTTTTTTTTTTTCACCCCGCCCCTCAGACAGCTTGAGCTCACCACTGTAAAATACTATTATGTGGTGTTTAAATTCAGCTCGGATAAATAAGACAACTGACTGACAACTGCAGATATTTATTCGTAGTCCAAATATTTCAATATCTTAAAATATCTAAAAATGTAATGTGAGTGTCCCTTTTACCTAAACACACCAAAACAGCTCTCATTAGAGTAATAGACTTTGAGTGCCTGGTCATTAATGCAGTCAAAGAAAAAAAAGACCCCCAAAGCAATTAAGATGAACATTTTAAGAGAAATTGAAGGATGAAAAACTTGGAAGCTCTTCAAATACAATGAAGCCAAAAGCTTGAATAATTCCCTGAGCTTTTGCTTTCTTGTTTTTTTTAATTACATTCTTCACTGAGGTGAGTGAAAAGGCTCTTGAAGATAATTTACCAATGCCGTGTGAGAGGTGCAGAGCCGCCGGCCCTCTCGCCTCTTAATTGGTCAGTGTCACTCTCTCCCAGCACTCTGATCAGAGATGGCAAAGCCTCCTCTCGGTTCCCAAGGAAACAACGAGGCCGCTTTCACACTGCAGCAGGTTTTTTCTTTCTATTTTTTTTATTTTTTTCTTCCCAGCTCCTGCCAGCGTAGCATCCGTGGGCCTCCACACACACAGACCGTGTTTCAATCTGTGATTTTTCTTCCAGCAATTTAATCTTTTTTACTGAACTGAATGCACTGCGGCTTCATGAAAACCATCATCGCCCTATAAAAGGACTTCCTGTTGTTGCAAAGATCACATCTCCCGACACGTTCTCATTTTGTAACACTGACTTCATAACATGATATAAAGGCTCCATTGAGTTTGTTGCATCATGTCTCCAAGACTACCAATTCCCTGATGGCGGAGCCTTTCATGACACATAAGACTGCTCATAAACACACCTGTGTACCTGTGCATGGCTTAAACAGTAAGTCTGGTGATATTCTCAAGACCAAAACTACCAATCTACTACTAAAAAGTATTGTGCTTGTATCAACGCCTGATATATCATGTCATAGAGCAGCATCATTTTCCCAAACCTACAATCCAAATTGCTAAAAAAAAAACTGGGGTGTGAATAAAAACAGAATGCAATGATATACAAATTATTAGGTTATTATATAGGTTATTAATTAACCTGTTTAGCTGTGGAATGTTTCAAACCGGTGTTTTTTGAGAATTCAACAACTCTCCCCATCTTTTGTTTGCCCCTGTCCCAACTTTTTTGAGACATGTTGCAGGCATCAAAGTCAGACTGAGTGTATATTTAGAAAAAAAAACAATAAAGTTGATCAGTTTGAACATAAAATATCTTGTCTTTGTGCTGTGTTCAGTTGAATACAAGTCGAAAATGGTTTTCAAATGATAGCATTTGGTTTTCATTTACTTTTATGTTTACCTACATTTACCCAAACCATGATCTTTTACTAAATCTAATCAAGTAATTTTACTGTCTTAACATAACTAAACTGTGACTGTTTCAAGGTCCAGCGTGCAAGTCCAGAAGTCATGAAATGTGGCATAAAAAGTTTTTAAAGATTGTTAATGTAAAAGAAAGAGTTAGGGTTGAAAAATCCTGCATATCTTTTCCACTGCATATAGTTCGACTTAATAGGAAATCACAGGCGTCACTAATAAAATTAACTATGGCTCAGCTGTATTCAAGTGTCCCAGTAAAGCATGACAGTGTGACAGTGAGTCAGCATGCACAGCCCTGAAACTGAAGCAGCTAAATGGGATTCAGCCATTTTATTATTCACACTTTCCCTACTGTGACATGTCAACATGTCTCCTGTGAAAAAACATAACTACAAAGGCTACTTGACCTGCTTTGTGTGCACACGAATAGCACTGAAAGGCGACTTACACAACTGCCAGCATGTAACTTCATTGTGCCCGAGGCCACCAAGGCTGAGAGCTCAGAGTGCTTGTAATGGTAAGAGGACTTCTGATCAACACACTTCAGTCTGTAGTGATTAAATAATGCTGATTAGAAGCAGACTGACTACGTGCACATGCACAAAATAAATATTAAAAAAATAAACGAACACTCCTATTTAATTTGTTCAACCACCTTCCTGATGCTGCGATATTTGTGCACATAAAAAACCTGTTGATATCTAAGTCTTTCATTATGTATAAAACTATGTGTATGTACTCATATTCATAGACATAAAGGCACATTTATGCTCTATGCTAGATATGCATGTGAAAATGGATGGAGCCTTCTGTCCGTACTCTTCGTCCATGTATCTGCACATTTTCTGAAAGCTCACAGATACGGACCAAATCGAACAGTACCACCGGTAGTCCTGGGGGCAGTGTTGAAGTGTCCAGAGTGTGTATTTTTGTAGTCTGACTCACCAGATGCATGCTGCGGGTCTAAGTCCTGCCATTCGTCGCTTGCTTCAGGCAGCATCGTGGCGTCTGCTATCTACATTTTCAAAGTCCCCAGAAAATTAGAACAACCTCCGAGCTGCAACTTCCATCCATCCATCCATCCATCCATCTTCTTCCGCTTATCCGGGACCAGGACGCGGGGGCAGCAGTCTAAGCAGGGATACCCAGACTTCCCTCTCCCCAGACACTTCCTTCAGCTCTTCCGGGGGAATCCCGAGGCGTTCCCAGGCCAGCCGAGCGACATAGTCCCTCCAGCATGTCCTGGGTCTTCCCCGGGGCCTCCTCCCAGTGGGACATGCCCGGAACAAGGCGTCCAGGAGGCATCCGATATAGATGCCCGAGCCACCCCAGCTGGCTCCTCTCGATGTGGAGGAGCAGCAGCTCTACTCTGAGCTCCTCCCAGGTGACAGAGCTCCTCACCCTATCTCTAAGGGAGCGCCCTGCCACCCTGCGGAGGTGGCAGGGCGCTCCCTTAGCAGTATCCGAGATCTCGTTCTTTCGGTCATGACTCAAAGTTCATGACCATAGGTGAGGGCAGGAACGTAGATTGACCGGTAAATTGAGAGCTTTGCCTTTCGGCTCAGCTCCTTCTTCACCACGACAGACCGGTACAACGACCGCATTACTGCTGCCGCTGCACCGCTCCGCCTGTCAATCTCACGTTCCATCCTTCCCTCACTCGTGAACAAGACCCCAAGATACTTGAACTCCTCCACTTGAGGCAGGAGCTCTCCCCCAACCCGGAGGGATCAAGCCACCTTTTTCCGGTCGAGAACCATGGCCTCGGACTTGGAGGTGCTAATTCTCATCCCAGCCACTTCGCACTCGGCTGCAAACCGCCCCAG
>JAJHUR010104934.1:0-12706 GCA_027495735.1 Lutjanus campechanus
CAGGAGCTCCACATTGTAAACATTGTCAATTAATCCATATAATGTGAGTATAAAAGTCACAGGTTTTGAAATAATGCATACCTACTGAACCAACTCTGTTGGCTCTCCCTGGGCCTGCTGGAGCTGTGCTGGAGGTTGGTTATGGGTTTTGCATAAGGCTGATGGAGGTTGAGGGCCATAGTCAAGACTTTCAAAAGAGTCAAACAGCTGTCTGATAGACAGATCATTGATCCCTGAGGCCCCGTTTACACGTACATGGTTATTTTTAGAAACGGAGAAATATCCCTTCGTTTGCACCCTTTGTTTACACACAAACGGAGAATTCGCCTCTGAAAACGATGCTTTTTAAAAACTCTGGCCAGAGTGGAGATCTTGGAAAACTCCGGTTGCACGTTTGCATGTAAACGGAGCAAAACGGAGAAAACGCTGGCAGTAGACGTCACAGTATGCGACAGAACTCGCACTCGCGTCAAAAGTGCGACCTATGTTTACATGTTGCTATGGCGATCATGGATTCGCAGCAGACATACACGGGTTCGTGTAAACGCAAAGTTTTCTGTAAACGGATACGTGTGCACAGAATTATTTTTGAAAACGGAGAGGGTTTCTAAAAATAACCGTGTATGTGTAAACGGGGCCTCAGGCAATTACTCAGGTGCTGTGACCCTACCCAAAGACACTGACAAGTACCAACCAGAAGGAAGTTGAACAGTTTTCAAAGGCCCTCACTCAATTATCTTCCCATGTCATGTTCTTTATTCTCTCTTTTTAAGCTGTCTCAACCAGCTCAGACTTTATTCATTGTCAGACATTTTAACAAAATACTATGTTCAAACTTTCGTCAGTGTGAGCAGAGTTTTAACCTGCACAGGGAGACCCCATTGAATTTCAAATCCAATGCCTTAACCACTCAGCCATCACAGCTGTGGTGCCACTGTGATATAACAACTTTTATGCTCACATTGTACAGATCAGTCAACAGGTCACAATGTGGAACTCATACTGAACATTGGCTAGTTAGTGTTATATCACAGTGTAGCTTTAGTCAAGACAGCAGTCAAGCTGTGGACAGAGGAGCAGAAAGATCCAACCGATTGTCCAGGAGACAGAAGAAGCAGAAGATAAGAAGGAGAGTTGAGGTTTTTGGCACAACATCACTTTTTCCCAAGGACTAAGGAGACAGGAAAAGGGGCCTCAATGAGGGTCACAAGCTGAAACGCATTGGTTTGAGAATAAAATTGTTCTATATATGACAACAGTTGCTGGACTTTCACTCTTGAGCACCTATACGTTAAAATCCAATGGGGACTCCCGACTCATTGTTAACTGACTAGTTGAGACAATCCACAAAGAGGCTTACAGCAGCCTTTCCATGCCCAGGGATGGATGTCAGCCCCCAAGCCTGACCTAAAGGCCCTGGCACTGGCTCTCCACTCCTGGCGAGCATAAAACTCACTGATTAGCTACTTACTGAACAAACTCTGTTAGCCAAGAGGTTAGGGTGTGGCAGTCAAAATCCAACACAGGCAGACATCGGATGTGATGACAAAGTGGTAATGGGGATGCCCCATTGGACTCAAAATCCAATGGGGTATCCCTGCAGATTCATGGCTGTTTCCAGATAGTTAAGACAATCCAAAAAGACAGAAAAGTGTCACCAAGTACTAAAGTCCAGTGACCATGAAAGTTATAGATTATGGCTGTTAAAATACTACAGAGGAAAATGTACACTGTGATGGTTGAGCGGGTAAGGCATTGGACTTGAAATTCAGGGTCAAACCCTGCTGATAGTGATTTATGAATTCAACTATTTTATTAGGTGAGATTTTAGGTAAATGGGCAAGTGGTAAGGTGAAGTTTGAATGGGGATGGATGTCAGGATTTGAAGATGTGCAGGGAGCCCCCACTGAATCAAAGGCAGTAGCTTAATTTAGCCTTATCAAAGCTTGTTCATCATTTAGGCCAGCAACATCAACCTTTGCAAAGGGGGTCTCATAATGTTCTGCCATCGCTGTGAGCAGGGTTTGAACCTGCGTGGGGAGTCCCCATTGGATTTCAAGTCCAACGCCTTAACCACTCGGCCATCACAGCTTGCTCCAATAACTTGTATTTTGACCCCTAGACCTCTTTTTTTAGAGGGTCTTCATTATTACAGCTATAACCAATGACTTTTATGCTCACACTGTACAGATCAATTGACCGGTCACAACCTGGAGCTCACGCTGAGCTTAAGTCAGTTAGTGTGATGTCACAGCACAGTCTCAGTCAAGATCACCAGTCAAACTGTAGACAGAGGAGCAGAATTCCTGACTAGCAGAGATCCAACAGACAACTCGTTGATCACTTAATTAATCATGCAATTAATCAGACATTGTGACACTCCCCAAAATGATCTTATCATCTTACCAGGTAGCGATACTTAATTTATTCTCCCCTCTTTGTAGTCACAAGTACTTCACTTAGAGTGAAAAATGTTGAAAGTTTCTGATCTTGAATTAAGCCTGGGTGTTTGTGACTTAATGAGATAATCCAAAAAGTTAAGTTATATTACTCTAACTTCAAGACAATTATAGGCCAGTTGGCTGGAGTAGAGACAGTAGGCAGGACACTTTTACACTTTATACTATTCTCATTTTTACAAAACTACAATGGCCACTTTTTCAACCAAGCCAACGCCATAAATGTCTTCAAATAGCAACTTTCCTGGGACTTTGAAAATGTAGATAGGAGATCCCATAATGCCGCTTGAAGCAAGCGACCAATGGCAGGATGAAAACTGAATTTGGAGTCGATGCAATGGACACAGCTTAAGATTTGTTTTGATTGTGCTTTCTGACTCCCTGACAAAATGTGACTACTAAAGACTGTGATTCACATTGAATGATGGACTGAATTTTCATATTATCCTTAGAAATTCTCTTCTTGTTCATTTTGGAGTCAGTCTAAGGGACATAAAGAAAGATCAGTGCAGTAGAACTGAGACAACATGACCTAATTCCTTTTTGCAGGAAGAAAAATTGAACCATACCAACTACTTTTCAGCACAAAGGATGTTTAATAATGTAGTTTACAGTTTCCTAACTCAGCATAAAAACCAAAACCTTCCCTCTTATCCTTTTTTGTCTTTCATCTAGCAGAAGATATGCTCTGATAATGCCACACTTGGAGCTTTGATCATCTCTTTGTAGGTGTGTGGGCACATTGTGAAAACAAATAGCTGACAGCACGTTCAAGTGAGCCGATGAACACATAAACATTTGCACGTAATACTTGATGTTCACACCATTTAATAAATATGCTCTTACACTCCCTAGTTCACACACCTCTAGCTGAGACTGAAGCACACAGTAAAGTAAAACTAGGTGCTAAAAGAGTCTAAAACAGTCCGTTCGGCTGCAGAGTGTCATGGATAGCGTTGGAATCATTTCAGATGTTGTTAGTGAGCATTGAAAACATGATCGGTGTATGTGACCCAGGGTTTTGCAGATTTGTCCAATACTGACGTTAGTTCAGGTGAATGGATGCAGCCTTGTGTCTTTCCAGAAAGATTTTTACTTCCAAAACCCTGGACGCTCCTCTAGCTTCAATACTGTGCATCATTTAAAGGTATAAATTTTAAGGTGATTTTGTTTGTTTGTTTTTCTCTTCTTCTTTCGACATTCCTTATCCAGATTTTTTATCTCTCTTTCCAAAGAAGGCAGACTTTTGAGATTTATGTGAGGACAACATGTTGAGAAAATTCCTTCACTCCTTTGCAGTATGATATCACACTGACTGACTCATCCTTAGACAGTGATATTGCTTATCCCACATGACATAATATATATGCTGATTCAGTTGCGAATGCGAAGATTTGGTGAGTAGTGGGGATGAATGAGGACCTGAGGTCTGAGAGCAAATCAAGGCAGGCAGCAGCTCGAGTGAAACAGCCTCTTAACAGCAGCAGCTGTGTTTTGGGGTCGATGCTTGAGATAAGAAGAATCTGATTGTGGAGGAATGGGAAATATGTTTGTATGCTAATGAGTTCTGGCAAGATTTCCTTTCTGGTCATACAACCAGATAAGTGATCACCACTGTCACTATGGTTACTGCAAGCAGCTGTGATGGCCGAGTGGTTAAGGCGTTGGACTTGAAATCCAATGGGGTTTCCCCGCGCAGGTTCGAACCCTGCTCACAGCGAAAAAGTTTAGTTGACAAGGTGGACTTTGATCTCATCCTTTGTGTCCTAAGTATCATCATCAAGATACACCTTTACAAGATGTGTGACTTTGAATCACCTTAGTGTTAGCTGTAGTGACATCTAGTGGTAAATGTCGAAAGTACAAACATCTCATCTCACTCTCCCCTTCCAAGCATCTTGTATGCGGGTCAGCAACCTGTCCCTCCAGAGCTGCATGTGGCTTTGACAAAAAATTATATGTAAATGAATAGCAGTTTGTTTTTTAATATTTTAATTTTCATCTATCATTGTTGTAAGCCTAAAGTGCTTTTTATATGACTTTTAACTGTAAAAACGTGTAGCCTACACGCAGAGTAATGCTTTAATATTTTGTAAAACTAAAATGTGCATCATAATCTATGACTCAACACCAACAGATTGGAAGTGGACTTTAAATACACTGGCAAGCTGTGGGATGCCCTCACCTTTCTCTCATGATGGATATAGTAATTAAATAAGTAAGTATAACAACAGGTCGAGCAGATTTGGATGGTTAAGAACGTTTGTTGCATCTAGAGTTGACTTCTCTTATTGTTTCACTTAACAGAAAATATGAGAGACAGTTTAAGAGACTGTTGCTGCATGAGGCTCAATGACTCTTATTTTCAGATCATTAATGAAAAATTGTGCCATATTTCTGCCATATTCTGCCAATAAATCTTACACCCTAGACCTTTTTTTGAAGGGAGACAGGCAGCTGCATATTGAGTGCAGCTCTGGTGGAATTTGTTAGAGACGACAAAAACAGTCCCATCCTCAGGAAAATGTTTTCATCCATTTCTGTTTCCCACTGTGAGGAACAGGCAGTCAGGAAAAACACAAAGATATTTTGTCACACAGTATATCTAAAATCTACTGTTACTATTTTGTCAAGACGTTATCTAAGTTTTTTTATTTTTTTTCCAAATGCAAGGTATCTGATTTTGGAACATATGCATTTGCATACTGTTCTTATTTATTTATTTTCCAATTTAATTGTTGCACTTGAGTGTTTGTGATTTTACTGCGGATCCATGTCAAATATTGTTGTCTTTCCCGCACAGTGAGACCAGACTACAAAGCTTTAGTCTAAATTTAGTTCAATGCAGCATCTCATCAAATCACACTCCAGCAACAGAGCCAGCCACAGCTAAACGTCTGCTTTCAAATCAACAGACTGATGATCATTATTTGGAAATGAGTGATGAAATTATTGCCTGAAACATATGGTAATGTGCAATGAAATTGCAATGAGAGATAATAACAATGACAGCAATAATCTATGGCAGGCTGTTGACTGCTGACAATGGCCTCGTTTCAACTTCTAATGCCCTCGCCTGCTGCTCCACTGTCACTTTATCAGTTTGAAAGATTACGTTTCATTTGACTCTAATTGTGGACTGAATGTGTTGTTGGTGAATCATTGTTGTATGTTTTTTTTTTTTAAATTTTGAATAGAATTCTGGGTAAAGCTATGAGCGATTAAATTTTATCTAACAGCCACCAGCAAAATCTAGCAGTGAAAGAGGAATTCTGATCCTTTTTCAAGTAAAAGTGGAAATACAAGTAAGACTGGGAGGCATGTTAGTGGCTGTGTGAGGCTGCACATGGAGTTCACTCAGATTAATCAGGTTAAATGTTTAAATGTGTCTTTTCTTCTCCATTTCAGCCCTCCATCCAGACTTAAACAACATGCAGGATTTGTATTGACAATAACCAATGATATAAGATGTAAGATATAAGAGATATATCATTTCTAATTTGTAGGTAAGTGGATTTTTTGGTGTTAGAGGACAGTATATGACTTATTTAAGTGGTCATCAGAGTGATGGCCTGTGGGAAGAAACTGTTTTGTGTCTGTTGATGTTGAGAGAGATGAAAGTAGCGTAATTGATATTGATGGTTTGCCTCATTGACTTTTGCAACGCGGCCGATGTTAAATCTGGTTCAGGGCCGATAGGGCCCGAGCTTCCTTTTAGGAGTCCTATTTTATTCCTGGATCTCTCCTATGGGAGAACTCCTCCACAAGTACAGTGCCGACACAAGAGAAGTGTCGGACCTAAAAAAAGCATTCTGTTTCATACACAGACACATTTAGTAAGACACACATTTAACACATTTAACTCTCAATCTTAATGTTAGCTCAAAAATTAAGATTTAATCTGTGTTAATTCAATCTGACAATTCTATGTCTAGGATTAACTGAATTTTAAATCTTGATAAAATCTAGAAAGCCAATCCAACAGGAATTAAGTAGAATCGGTTTGCAGGTTTAATTCAGTTTGGTCAACCAAGAATAATCTAATTTAATTAAAGAACAGAACATGATTTCAGAATCTAAGGCCAGTGGGTAGAATCACATAAGAGGGCCCTTCTCTGCCCCTCTCCCCTTCCCATAAATATAATGCCTTGGGGTTCATATGTTGTCTCAAGCCAGGAATGAGGCCAGTGAGCAGAGGTCCAGTCTGTAGAGGACCCACAGTGGCAACTGGACAAAGGACAGAGAAACTAGCCGTAAATTTTCTGGGGGCTCAGGGCCCACCGATCCATGAGTGCCACAGGCGGCAGATTAATGAACGTGCCGTCGCTGATGGGAAAGTCTCAGTTTTTATCATGCGCTTTTGAGGGCAGCCCGCTTTTAAAAAATGCATCTGGAAAGAGATTTCCTGCCATGTAAAACACACCCCCAGGAGCGAGAGCAGGGATAGAGGGTCTCGTCCTCTGTGGGGCTCGTTTCAATGTTTAGCGCCTACCAGAGGGGGAGAAGTTTGCACAGGTTGTATCCGCGGTCTACAGTGATGCTTAAGAAGAGAACTGACTCTAACTTTCTTGGGTGATTGAACTCTGCATGTAAAAATGAGTACAACAGTAAAGGAGTCACTAATATCAGATAGGTTGTAATCCTGTCATTTGAGACATTTATGTTTGTCTGGCTAAGTTAGAAATCTCAACTGATTGGATAAGTTTGATTATGTTGTCCTTTTATATAGTTAAATTCCAGTTTGCACTTTCAGTGAAGCTTCTCTAATGAATAATGTTCTTGGTTGTTCTTAAAATGCATTGTTTTCATTTTCAGAATTATTATATTATTTACCCTCTGAGACAGACAAATTAAGTTGATGCATTCTTACTATATTAAAGCTTTTCATTTTTATATGTGTGTGTGTTAAATATTTGGGTTTCTCCCTGTGATAGCTCAGTACAAAACAAATGTAATTAAAGGACCATTAAATAGAATTTACTGCAGTTTTCCTGAAAACATCTCAGACTGACTGAATTGAAAAGGCTGTTCATGTCCTAACAGATAATCATGTTGTCTGCCTGATTCTGTATTTGCATAAAAAGCACCTGTTTAGGCAGCTGTTTTAGTCACTGTTAACTAATAAATGCACAACAAGAGGATACCCAGCAAATTAAATTTTTGTTTGATCCCCCTGATCACAAGGACCATCCCTCTTTGAGCGAGCAAGGTCCTTGACCATAAAGCCCCAGTAAAGTTGGTTTACTGAGGCTTTCAACAAAAATATCACAGTTTTGACACAAGCACTGAACTTCAGTACAAAGTTGAGGTTCATTTTTTATTTTTATTTTTTACACCTCTACTCATCAGTATTTTTGAGGAAAATCTGTATTCCACTACATTTATCCAGAGGTGACAAAAGTCTACACATTCTGTAATGAAGTAGAAGTGCAGATAATTGTGTAAAAAATACTCTGGTAAAAGTAGAGGTACTGATTCAATTTCCTTATTGCGGTAAAAGTGAAAAAGTGTGGGCTTTATTTAAAGTATAAAAGTAAGAAGAGCATTTCTCCTGACTGTTTCTGTGCAAAGCTAACTGAACCTCACTTTTTCTCCACACTCAAGTCTTACTCTGGTGCTGTTTTTGTCTTGTTATGTTTTTTGTTTTTTGTGAAGCTCAGTCAGAGTTGTAGATGGTGGTGGTCTTTATGGCCATTAAATACATCATGACATGTGAACTTCTTTGCCATGACTGGCTGAAACTACTGGCTATACTGCTACACTGTCCTCACACCTACTGTAAGTAAGCTTTCAGAAAATGTGCACAAATTCGGACAAAATGACCAGTACGGGCAGAAGGGTCCATCCCTATCCATACCCGTATCTGCTGTATACCTGCATATACAGTGTTCAAAAAAGAAAATGTATACTTTTCAAGCAATTTAAGGCCTTACTCATGTTTTGAGTTTTAAGTCAAAAGTCAAACTCTTGAAGGCAGAATAAGCAGGATTTGTCAGTTGCTGCCTGTGAACGCAGATGATTGTTGAGATGGTTGATTGTTGAGTTTCATTACCAGTTTCATTACCAGTATTTTTATATATAGAGCCACACCAGGGGTTTTCTTGACATGCGGATATTAGTTTGGTATTCATCTTCTCATCTAACACTTGGACAGATCATGAGGAAAAAGTATTTCCCAAGATATTAAAATGGATTCATAATCAAGGCACTTAGCTATCAGACTCATCTGCAAGTCAAAGGTTTTTTTTTTACCCAGCCAAAAGTCAAGTGAAGTAAAAGCCAAAGATGAATAAGACTGGTAATCGTAACATTCATTTTTGTTTTATTCCGTCCAGTTCCATCCAGTGACCGTTAGCTCATCACGCTAATTCAACACATCAGCTGCACTCTATAGCAGAAAAATAAAACTCTCTCCCTGTTAACAAGCACTGGACAAAGTCTGTTGAGTACATTATGAAATTACTTTGTTAATAAGGATTTTTCTCTGTGTGCAGATGACAGGATGATGTTGTTGCAGGCTTTTCAGTAAAAACACATTGACATGTGGCTGTAAAAATCCCCTTCTGCTGGCTTTTCAGTCAAATTATGAAAAAACTGTCATTTGTTGGCTGTAAAATCTAGATGGAGAAAACATTTGATTGTCCCGCTTTCACTGAGGATTATAATTTTCCAACATGGAACAAACAGCTGCTGTCTGTGACGGGTCTGTCAGTGGTTTTTTGTTTTTTGTTTTTTTGTTTTGTTTTTTTCGATGATGCGTCATGCGTTTGGACATATCTGTATATTGGATGCATTTTGGATAAGTGAGCTCCATCGTGCAGTCAAACTTAGTGGGGCGTGTCAGTGTGCAATTTCACTGATGGATTCTGCAATCTCCACACTTCTCTGGGGCTCCGGCTTCATGAAAACATTAGCAATATGGTTTGTGTGCCCATTTAACTTAATTGCAGGCATGCTCAGCGGGTAAAGTGTGCTACTAACTCTGCAAGGGTTAGAGGTCCTATTTCCTCTGCAGCTCAGTGTGAGGAGAACTGCTGCGAACACTGCCTAGATCTGAGTTTTGTTCTCCACTGGTGCTGAATATGTTAAAAAAAAAGCTAACACATTTTTATGACACTGCATTATATTCATATAGTGCATAATAAACTGTTAATAGCATCGTATAAGTATAGTTGTAAGGACTCATAAATTATACATAATGCTTTATAACAATCATACAACATTATAAAGCATGTATAATGACTTATAAGGTCAAGTATCATAATGCTTCATAATTGTCACTCACTGACATTTTAAACACTAAACACTAACGCATGAACTAACTGTACAGTGAATAATAATAATTCATGTGTGCAATAAAGCCTTCAATCTCCTGTTATACATGTTATACACTGTTTTATATGATTATAGCTTGATGCACATGTGTGTACATAATTACATAAGTTTATGTTTATTATTGTTATTATAAGATGATCTCTTTTTTACATATTGTAGTGGAATGTACATAAGTACACAAGTATTTCTGATTATAGTTGTAATAATAGTTAAAAGAAAAGACAATATTAATAGCAGGAGTACATTTACGAACGCAATTTTATTTGATTATTTTTCATTTCTAAACATATAGCCTATTTGATTTAACACTGTCTGTCCCTCCAGTGAGAGACACCAGAGGCAGGGTTTGGGTTATTTGATTTCACTTCACTCAAAGCATCCAATGACCTTTAATGCATTACAACTGTTACTATAATGCATTATAAAACAATTATAAGTTACTCTAAGTGATCATTGGATGCTTTGCGTGAAGCAATGAAATCCCTTAATGAAATAACCCAAACCCTGCCGCTGAAAGAAAAAGACACTGAGCAGTGGTGGAGAGAGCACTCAAGTAGAAGTAAACTACTACATTTCTGAAATCTACTGGTGTTTAAAAAATGCTCAGTGGTGAATTATCATTTTAGAAGACGATTACGCAGTGTAATGCATACTTAGAGCTGCCACAAGTAGTTTTTAACTGGTTATGAATCTGAGCTGATGCTTCCTATATGACCTACAGCAAATGAGACCATCAGCAACTAGTTACTCTTCATCTCTGTCAACGGCTCGGGTTCTCCTTGAAATCAGATGAAACAAGCTTGTGTTTACATTTTCCCAGACAAAGTTACAATGAGTAGTACTTTAGCCAGTTAAAAAAGAAGCAGGAAAGATTTTTATTCAGATGACTTTATATTTTGTGGTTAGGGTGGTGGAAACACTTCTGCTTTTGTTCACAGGTGGCTCCAAAACAATCAAATATGAAGGCTTCTTGTAGTAGGTTTAAGAAAGAGTAAAATTACATGATTGAAAAATACACAACAAACCCAAAATACTTAATTTCTGATTATTTTGCTGTTTAGGGCGCTTTACCAACACAAAACATCGGTATTTGATGTCCAGGAAATGGAATTCAATTCAACAATCAACTATCTTTATGGTGCATTTACAAGCAGCAACTGACTAGTCCTTCTTATTCTAAAACTACCTTATTTCTAATAATGAAAGTAGTTGCGGTAGATTCTGCCATAGAGAGAAAGTAGTCCCTACATGAAACTGTTCACAACAAGGTCTGTGGATTATTTTCAACAACTGGGTCATGATTTCAGGAAAGAGATGCTGGTTTTAAATTTTTCAAAAGTTTTTTTTTTTTGGTGCTTTGAGCACTACAATCCAAGTGCCATTTAGTCCCATTATATTGGACAGAGGGCTGAAATCTCTACATCCAATATCTCTAAAACGCTGTAATTAGCCTAATAAGACTAAAGACTGATTGATTTGTTTTTATTCTGAGAATATAATTGAACAGTTGCCTTCAGTGGGGTAAAGTTAGAGGATCCACTTCTCTACAGTTTTTGCTGCAGCTGACTAGAAACACACAAGCCAGTTATATGTGCAGACGCCTCTTTTTCTTGATGTTTCAGTACTGTGTCTAAAGTACATTACCTGTCCACAGCTGTACACTGCTGACGTCGACCACCATCTACATACCCTGACTAGAGATGAGTACCTCATACAACCCCGCGTCCAATGATCCAAACTTTCCCTTTAATGGGAAAAACTGTCTCTCTCTCCAGGGTTCGAATTACACAGTGGCTTTCAGGGGAGCCCTATTTTCATGCATGAAAAAATTGAGAACCTCTAAATTAGTGAGTTTTTGTAGAAACTCAAACATTGTTGAATTTCTGCTGGATGAAGAGGGAGTAAAATAGTCCTGTGACATGAGTCTCCGTCCTGCTGTGCGTTGAGAGAACTCTGTTGTAAACAGAGACGTCTGCCGTTTGAGGAAAAAAATGTCCCCTTCTGTTTCTATAATGACAGCTGGCATTAAAGCACATCTCATCGTCGCTGGATACAGTGGAAGCATTAGTTAAGTGCATTCTGGCCCTAAAATAGTGGGATTTGAGGAGCTGCAGTGAGTAATGATTTTTCTGGAAGCATTAATTTTTTTTTAAAGAGGATGCGTTCGCTGCAGCGCTGATGTACAAAAAAAGGCCATTGGGTCATTAATGAAAGTGGAATGGGCTTAGCGCACTTTGAATAACCATTGGACTTAATACAAAAGCCATCATGGAGTAATCTGCAGCATTTACTGAGGATTAGCATGTGGAGAACAATGCTGGTTTAATCCTAAAAGGCCGACCTGTTGCCCAGACGACTGTAATTATGATTACAAGAGCTTGCACCGTGATGAGGCGTTTCATTTATGTACATGATGTGTATGATACAGAGTAAATAGAGAGTCTTTAGGGTTATAAGACTTTTGTTCCACCAGTTGAGCCTCTGATCTGCTTGTCTTGGTGTTCTTGAACACAGTAAATGTGAGATAGTAGATAAATAAATCAACACTCACACTACTGTGACTTGTGGAGATCTGAAGATCAAACATGGGATTTTATCATTTATCTCTGGGAGCAAAGGAGATGCATGTCAACTTTCTGTTAATGCACTTTATGCGCATGAGAAATGATCATTTTAATATTACAGTCCTCTTATTTTGTAGTTCTCAGTTGTAAATAGTTGTTCTTCAACTGCTTCTGTTTATTTGCTGAGGCTTCTCACAGTTTTAGTCACAGTAGCAGAGGGGCTCTGGGGCAGTGGTTTCCAATTTTTTATCTTAAGAGACCCCCTTTTTATCATGGAGTAAACTGACAACATATTTTATGGATATTTCATGTTATATTCAATGCATAATAATAACAGAACAAAACAGC